>NBZC01000037.1:0-116292 GCA_002245345.1 Scheffersomyces stambukii
TTTTGTTTTCCATCGGAAGCCATGCAGGAGGGGTTCTGTATGTGGTGTGGGCTATGTGATGGGACTATGGGGCAGCCTCGCGATTTTTGTTTTTTCGTTTTTTGTCACGCTTTGGGGGTGTTCGACTCTGCGACTTTGAGCATAACAGAGCGTACGCGGGGGTTACGTAATCGGCTGCGGTTGGGCGGTCACGTGGATGTGGAAGGATCTGGTGGCTGGGGTTCTGGGTGTTATGGGTGGATATAGGCGGTCACTGGCTCGCACTTGTTCCGACCACAGTTCGTAGTGGTGTGTATTGGTGCGTTTTCCTGCGGTGGTCACACCGTCTTATTTTGGAGGACTTCTAGTGTACATTAAATGGTTACCGATGGCTATAGACGGTTGTGCAGGCTGTAGGTGGTTATAGCTGGCCACAGATGGCTATATGTAGTTACAAATGATTATAGGTAGTGACACATCGGTGTAGGTCGCTGTAGGTCGTTGTAGATGGACATACTATGGCCATCGACTCGCACTCGCCCCACCTCTGTTCTTGGATGGCAACAACGTTCCAGCATGTGCATTCACGCCTTTGCCTTCTTGGCCGACGGCTCATCTTCGTCCGGCTCGTCGACGATGTTGTCCCAGTCCTTGGCCGTCAAGCAGTACTTTTCCGGCGGCAAGTTCAACCCCCATTTGGGGATCACGGCCGGCAAGCTTTTGGCGTTCCGCTCCTTGGCAAGCTCCAACATGAGCTCTTTGGGAGGCACGGGCTTGAACTGGTAGTTGGTCCTGGCGGCGATGGCCAACCGGATGTCGTCGGTGTTGACGGCGGTGTTGCTGTTGGTGTTGATGTTGGTGTTGGTGTTCAAGGGCCGCGCGTGGTCGTTGTAGATGATGGCGTCCTTGAGCACCGACTTGGTGTAGCGGTGGGCAAAGTCCATAAGCTGTAAGGGCACATGGTCCTGGTAGTTCTGGATGCCCTGGGTGGCAAAGATCAAATGCAAGAGGCGCACGTCCCGGGGCACGATGTTGTCCTTCTTGTCCTGCGGGGGCAGCCCCTGGCCGGCGCCGGCACTGGACGCGGGGTTCGCCGTCGACGCAGCCGACGCAGGGGCCTCGGAGGCCTGGGTGCCGTTGGCAGATAAGGGCACGCTCATTGCTGGCGGAAAACGGTCGACAAAACAAGCACGGACGGGATTCGAACTCAGGCTTTGCCCCGTCGCAACGGTGTTGACAACAGTGCTATTTTTTGTGTGCGTGCGGACCCCCACCCCAGCAACCAAGCTACAGGAGACCGTCAGCCATGCCGAGGGAAAAGAGGCTCAGGCTGCAGGTGGTCGAGTCACCTGACTCTGTGGTGGTGCGGTCGCCCGAGGCGCCCCACGTTGTCATCGAACCGTTCACCTATCTCGAATCCGGCGACATCAACAACAGCGTGCTTATCATGTTGAACCAAAAGATCGACCAGGACTTGCCCCGGCTCTGGGCCAACACCCAGGTGCACATTTGCGGCGACGGCGGCGCCAACAGGCTCTACGACTACTTTGACAGCGAGGATCACCGCAGCAAGTATGTGCCCCACTACATTGTCGGCGACTTGGACTCCATCTCGCCTCCGGTGAGGCGCTACTACGCCAACAAGGGCACCCGCGTATACCCCCAATTGACTCAGTACAGCACCGACTTCATGAAGACGATCGTGTGCACCCAGCTCCACTACCAATTCCAGGACCAGCCATGGCCCGCCATCGACAGCAACAACGGCCTCGCGGAAACTTGGGATGCGGTGGTGGACAAACACACCGCCAAGGTGCGGGTGTTTTTGCTCGGCGGCATCGGCGGCCGGTTCGACCAGACGGTGCACTCGGTGAGCCAGTTGTACATCCTCAACCGCACGTTTCCCAACCTCCAGTTGCAGTTTATCACCGCCAACGATGTGATTTTCTTGCTCACCGAGGGCGTCAACCACGTCAAGTACCCCAGCAGAGCGGTATTCACCAGCAAGACGGTGCCGCTGGCCGGGTTGCTTCCTCTTGGCAACCTGCAGGTGGTTTTGACCACCAAGGGCTTGAAGTACGACGTTACAGAGTGGCCCAGCGACATGTTGGGGAACGTCAGCTCGTCCAACGGCGTGTGTGGAGAGCACGGCTTCGTGGTCGACTGCTCAGACGCCATTGTCATGAACATCGAAACCGGCGCCCACGACTAGAGCCATCCAGCCATCGTTTTGCCCCCATTTACCACGCTATCCTCCCATAGACTTGTAGACCCCGGATACCGTATGTGGCACGTGATGTACTGCACGCCCACTGGTAAAATTTGTACAGAAAAACTGAACAGTCTTGTCAACCAATACTTGGCCAACAGTCAACGCCATAAGAGAGACCCGGTTCGATCATGTTCAGGTCTGTGTTGGGTGCTTCGTGCTTATCCGGCATCATAAGGACAGGTGTCAAAAATTTGTCCACGGTTTCGAGGCCCTCGTTGCTGTCCACCATCTTCAACTCGTACAAACCCAACTTAATCACTTTCAACTCTGCTCCAGCCATAGCGTCGCAGATCGGGCAGAACGCATTCAAGATACCCCAGGACCACCAGATGGTAGAAACACTCGAAAGCGAGCACGACAATACCGTGTATGCCGACTCGGTGTTGCGGAAAAGACGGTTGAAGATGAAGAAGCACAAGTTGAGAAAAAGAAGAAGAGCGCAGCGTTCGTTGAAGAAGAGATTGGGTAAAATATAAGAGCCCAGACGGCTGTCGTCTGAATGTGGCATTAGAACTCATCTTAAATGTACCATTGGCTCGTGTGAACGTTTTTCATGCCACGATTGACGGGTGGTTGTCAAACGTTTCTCTTTTATACTGGCATTTGTTTAATTCTGTAAATATCTCCCGTTCAATGCACACGTCACAGTAGGCCGATTCCCGTTCCAAACGGAGCTCCTCTCGTCGGACTGTATTAAGAACGTCAGACCAAATATGGTGATGGTTCCGGCGGTTGATCTCACCAAAAAAAGTTAGTCATCTTCAACACAACCATCATATCCTTTTCGAGACAACCATGACAGCCATCACCTTTGTTACTGGAAACGCCAACAAGTTGAAGGAAGTGCTTGCTATTCTTGCTGGCGACGCCAATGGCTCCACTGTAGGTAAGTTCACCATCACAAACAAGTCGCTCGATTTGGACGAGGTGCAAGGGACCATCGACCAAGTGACGATCCACAAAGCCAAGGCCGCCGCCGAGCTAATTGGAGGGCCCGTCTTGGTGGAGGACACCTGTCTCGGGTTCAACGCCTACAACAACTTACCGGGACCCTACATCAAATGGTTTGTGCAGTCGGTCGGACTAACGGGACTCGTCAAGATGCTCGACGGGTTCGAAGACAAGTCCGCCAATGCGATATGCACGTTTGGGTACTGCGAGGGGCCAGGAAAGGATGTCCAGTTGTTTCAGGGCATCACTGAGGGCAAGATCACCCCCAGCAGAGGACCCACCAACTTTGGGTGGGACTCTGTGTTTGTGCCAAAAGGGTATAGCGAAACCTATGCCGAAATGGACAAGACAGTGAAAAACACAATCAGCCACAGGTACAAGGCGTTAGACAAGGTGAGAGACTTTCTCTTGTCACAATAAAGTAGCATAAATTGGATACGTAATAGATATCGTACTATACAAAGAAGTTTTGGTAGCGAATCCTATGCCGAAATGGACAAGATAGGATAAGACAGTGAAAAACACAGATACAAGGCGTTAAACAAGGTAAGAGCCTTTCTCCTGTCACGATAAAGTAGCATAAATTGGATATTAAGATATCATACTATAAAGAAGTGAGCCAAAAGAGTAGAGCGAAACCTATGTGTAAATGGACAAGACAGGACAAGACAGTGAAAAACACAGCCACGGGTACAACGCGCTACACAAAGTAAGAGCCTTTCTCTTGTCACAATAAGTAGCATATATTGGTTATTAAGATATCGTACTATACAAAGAAGTGAAATGCTGAAAATCAACACTGAGAAGAATGCAATACGTCTAAATTCATAAATACTGTACGCAATGATCAATAAATAATGGAACGACCCACGGACAACGGTCCGCGTCATAGCCAACCCGCAACTACCAGCTTAGTTGAATATTTCCTTGATCTTGCCGATAAACCCCCCCTTCTTTTTCTGCTTCTTATCAGAGTGGGAGGTGATGGTGTACAAGTTTGGGGTCTCGCTGTTGGCGCTTCCGTTGGAAGATCTACTTCTCGTGTTGGACACCACGTTGCCAAACCCGCCTCTGCCCACCGAAAATGACTTGTTGGAGGTGATGGCGTAGAGATCGTTGTCAGGGGACAATGCCGGCCCGTCGACATCCTGCAATTTTCTTGTCAACTGGGGATCGTCGTTATTTACCATGTTGCCGTAGCCGCCTCTGCCCGTCGACACCTTGGACGTCAGCAAGTGTGGGGTGTTGGACCCCTGGGGTACCAACTTGGGCGAGGGGATCTGGTCCGATGCTTGTATGTTGCCTGCCCCGCCTCTGCCGGTGGAGTAGAAGTACCTCTTGTTGCCGGACGTCACCTTGAAAAGCCCGTGTTCATGGTGCTGTGACGTTTGCCCGCTGTTGGATTCCTGGGGCGATATGTGGTTATTATTGGAGGTTATGGTTTGCGACGTGTGTATGTTTCCTGCACCTCCCCTGCCGGTGGAGTATGCCATTTTGCTCACGTGGTTGCGCTCTCGATGTCGTGCACGACGTTGTCGATATATCTGGTGGTGGTGGAAGGGTGGTGGGATGCTAAGCTGACGGTCACTGGAGAGATAGCGAATAGAATTAGAAAAAATAGAAGAAAAAGAAATTGCGGGCGCCAGAAATTGTCCGTTGCTCCACACTTCGGCAGGCAAACTTAGTCGCGAAATTCTAGGCATAATTAATGATTAAAATCGACATAATGGCGGCTAGATGGATGCTGGGCCCGTGTACAGGAATGACCTGGTGGCAGTGGCGGCAGGCGACATTATTGTTGCAGTAAATCGCGGGGTGGGTCACTGTGGGGGGTTTGCCGTTTGCCGTACGAAAATGACTATTTTCGGTACATAATTGCCGAATAGCAAGCGACTTTTTCTCAGCAGACGTTGTCGTCGCGGATACAGGGGAATGCTGGGCGATGCTGGGGCGAACGACGCCATGGTCTACGTATTCGAAGACTTACATGGAAATGGTAGCATTTGGTAGCAGAATTTCCTTGGACATGTACACAGTTCTAGGCGTCACCGGCCCAGTTGTAAAATTGGCCCATTACTTGCAAAATTGCCGTTTGTAACTCTTTTTTGTCAGAAAACACAATCTCTGGGAGAAGCATCGGTGGCTCAATGCTGAGCGGAGAAAGTGTAGCTGAGGCGAATCCCGTGGATGGGCTTGCGTACAAGTGTACATATTTGCGGCTTTCGACCCTCTTTGCCATATGCCGGTAGTTGGTCAAGGCCATCAATTCAACAAGAGCATGTTTTGCAATTGCTAGCCTGCTGCAAAACCTAAATTTAAATGTTTCTCTAGTATTGAACCATCCAACCTGTTCGAATCCTCTCCCTGTCTCCTGGTTTCCGTCGTTGTCAGGAGAAAACATAGCAATGGATTTAATTCCGCAGGTGTTAATACTTGACCCGTTGTCCTTTTTGTCGCAGTCGTCTGACCTCAATGTCGTTTCGTTATCACTACTCACCACTGCATTACAGTTGTAGCCTTCGCCATGTCGGTATTGTCTATTTCTTTGATGGGTGTTTACGAGCTCTGGAACTGCCTCGCTAATCCCTTGTCGAGGATTTCCACTAGTTTTCTCGGGCGATATGTCGATCTTTGAGCTTTGAAAAGACAGGTTCAATTGATCAGCGAATGCGCCTGATTCTTTCCGTGATATTGTGTTAATTTTGACAGACTTTTCATCGTTTCTATTATCGTTTCTAAGTTTACTACTCGAAATTACCAAATCAGACTGTTGCTCTTCTCCCCCGACACCAACTCTCTGGTTCAGAGAAACAATAACGCCTTCGTCCGAATTGAATATGAACTCATCAAAGTTTAAACATGAACCCAACTCAATTTCAGGCAACAGGAATTTTTCCAAGTAACTGCAAATAGAATTCTGTCGTTTGCTACTTATTATCTCTATGGTTGCTAATTCTGAATTTGTTCTCCACAATAAGAACCTCAACTCAAGACGCTTCCTACTAAATTGTTTCAAGAATTTCATAAAAATCATCAACCTGATTACTTGAATGTTTTTCTCCAGCATCATTCGGGATATTTTAATTGTAGCTTGGTTGAGACTTTTGTATGTTATTCCCGATGGTTCTTGTTATGCAGCAATCAATAGTTGCAAAATTTTGCACGTTACACAAAACAATGCTCCAAAGGATAGAAGTACTTGGAGCCCAATTTAATTTACTTCTACTATATTTTGCCGAGGTTATTAATTCTATGAATAATAGGTTTCTGCCTCTTGATCTCCGAAATTAGTTGTGTTGCTATTGTTCTCTGATTTTCTAACTCAAAATTAGCACCATTTGGAATGGATTAACCCCTGCTAGGACTTAATCTTTCTCGCCAGCACTATATGTCAATTGTAAAACAATACTCTTACTAACCGTGAATAAACGATTCACCGTCAATACTAGGCCATAGTTTCTAAAAATATATTCCAAGGATTCTTTGCCATGTTTCCCTCTACAACGTCTTGCATGCGCTAATTTAATACTTTGCGATATCATTATCAATTTTGCATTATCCTCAACTATTTACACTAGCAGTTACGCTTGCGAAACGTGGTAGCAACTATCCGAACTTGATCTCAAGTTCTTGTTTGAAGTTTTAAGTTATGACCCTTTTGGCTCGGAGGACAATCGAGGCGTAGGAAGACAATTAATTGCGTATCTTTTCCTTGTCAGTAGTAGTAAGCATGTGGTCTTCACATGTGAAATATCAATGCATAAATTGGCAAGCACTTCCTATGTATCGTAATATTCAACTAGTCAACTAAGCATTTCAATCGAACAACAAGATAAAAATGTACTTCACGAAGTTAGTTGCTCCCCTTGTTGCTTTTTCTTTAGCTGTCCAAGCTGCCAATTCCACTAGTTCTGGAAGCAGTAGTGGCAGCAGTGAAACAAGTGCTGACTCAGAAGTTGGTATTGCTCGACCAAATGTAATTGGTGCCGCTGTGCTGTCGTTGCAGGCGCTGCTACTATGATGTTATAACTTTTACTACCATTGTATTATTCGAGTTCTCCATATTCCGCTATTGCCAGTATTATTCCTTAATTCTTGGATAAAATTTTTGTTTCGAATTCCTATATATGATTACTTTGTTCGATATTCTATATTCAATAAGATGAATGTTTTATTCTTAGCTGCATCTATTGAAATTGTCCCAATGTAATCGATATGATGTTTTACTTACTAGCGCTTATTTGAAATGATAGTTTCAATTTGATAAGAATTAAATCCAGTGTAACTCACAATGTATTATTATTTGGACCAATTTGTTCTCGGGTTGTAACATTGACCAACTTGGATACTTTATTCTAACTGAGAACAAGCGGATGAGTAATACAAATAAAATTCCTATAGTCATCTTGAATTTCGAGCACCAGTATCTCTTTTCATGTTCTTACTATTCAAAAAATGAGTTATCCATGTATTGTGCAGAAATCAAATCTTTTGCAACCGACTCCTTTTTCTTCGCTATGTACATGTATCATTGGCAAATCCAATATATGAACTAGAACACATCAGGTAATCTCTCAATCACATATGCGTGACCTCCAACGCTCATCAACGGTATACCTGGAACTTTTCTTATTCTTCTCTTTAAATCAGCATCATTTGTGGCAACAATATAACACTTGTGCTGCATCACTCTGTTCACTAAACAGTCATCGGCATATGTTCCTCCGTGTGTACAGCTTAACCTTTCTATCCTTGGATCTTTGGCCAATTTCAAAGCAATTCGATACTTTGGCCCAAGTTTTTCCAACTCCGCCATCACACAGTCGGTAATTATTGGTATGCATTTGGCCATCAAACAATCCATCAAGCCGCGAACGATATCTATCTTTTTTTGAATGGAAAAGTTGATGAAGTTGGTATCAATTAGAACCTGGTATGGTGGTTTAATAGCTTCGTTGTACTTGAAAAACAATGCTGAAGACACCTGGGGTACTGACCTTGTGAGCTCAGGATCATCTTCGGATTTCTTCTTCTTAGCTAGTTCCTGGTTTTTCCGTATTCTTGGATCTTTGTTATTGAGGGTCCGTTTTACTAATGCAAACTTTCTCGTCTTCTTTGCCTTTCCCATGGTTTATTGATTGGTTGAATCAAGAGCGATAACATTTCCAGACGAGATGAGTTAGTATTGCATTTTCTTTTTTTGTACTCAGAAAATACGTGACACAAAACAAATTGGTTGCGAAGACGTAAGTTTCTATGGTCAGTTGAATTATAATTTAACCTGTAATCATTAACCTAGTATATATATATAAAGCCCTATACTGTCCATATAACTTGAAAGACTTATTGGTCTGGTTTTGAATATATCAATTGCCTATCAAATGCATCTTTGTTCGACTCTTTACGTTTCCAGCTCAAGAGTTGACCTTTTTCAAAATCAATTTCAAAAAGACGCAATTTCCGATCGTAATTTTGGTTTAACTGTGTTACTCCAGAATCACCGGTGACACTGTTATAACAAAGCCAGATGGATTTAGATGTCGACTTCAACTCTGATAATAGGCAGGCATCGTTTTCGTGTTCATGTCCTACGCTAGCCACTTGGTACCCACAATTTATGATATCATCATGGAATCGTGAACTCGTTGACGATTTCAAAGGATGCTTCTCATTGTAGGAACCTACTATTTTGAATTTACCCACTGGACGAAATTGAGGAATGGGGTAGTGGAAAAATAAGAGTTTGTAAGCACTTTTTGAAAACTTGTTGTTAATCCGATAAAGATAGTTCACCTGTGTTTCATCGATAAATTGATCTTCACTGTCTAGAATTGAAACAGACGCCTCCTCATCTCCATGAACAATTTGCAAATTGTAGTTTGTCAAGCCGTGCATTTTATCAACTTCTTCTAGGTTGTTGAAGCAATTGGGAAGGGTAGATAAGAATTCAATGATGCGTGCTTTGATAGTGCGATAGTCCTGGTAATGTTTTGAAGTGATCTCGTCCCCAAATGTAAAAACAAATTGAGTATTGGTTTTCAATATTGGTTGTAACGCTTTCAACAAAATGGATTTGTAGTCAATAGATCTTCCAATATCTAACAAATCACCAGTGATTACAACTAAATCAGGATGTTCGCGGTCAATTGATTGTTCTACAAATTTAAGAGTCCGCAAATCCGAGGTGCATTGATTGGCATCGTTGCACCTTCCCAAATCTTGTCCAAAGTGTAAATCAGATAATTGCATGATTCTGAATTTAGGTTTATCGGTTTCAATAGTGGATTGCAGTCGCAACTGGTAAAAGTTTTTGGTTTGAATATTGAACTGATCTTGTTCATCGACACTAATTTTGAAAAATGATAAAATAGGATGTATGTTGTCATTTTGATTGAGATGCAACGTCGAATGGTACTGTCGAGCATCAATTAAATCGTTGGTACCAAATAACACATCAATGGATCTCAACAATGCTAAATCACTTGGTAATAGTTGGGAGATGTTAGATACAATTGACTTTTTGTAGATCTTGAATGGTCCAGCCAGCACTTCTTGGTAGGTCATATCCTTTTGCACCAAGTCGACGTCGACAACAACGGTGGTTGCTTCTTCGATCTGCTGCTGCTTGGTGACGAGGTAGTAGTTGGTGACGATGCGTTTAGATTTTGCATCATAATAGTTTAATGCTGGCTCTATTCGTTGATATCCCTTGGGAGGTTTGCATTCCTTGACATTGAGGCACTTTATGATTTGGATGTCAGTGATGACATGTTGTAATTGGTTGTGGTTGTAGTCGGTATAGTTCAAATTATCTATGCCGGGAGGAGAAAACGGAACGGGACGGGACAAAAAGAAAACCAGCAAAATCAAAAGTGATGCCATTATTATAAACACCAACTTGCGATAGTTTTTGTTAATGTGGACAGTCATGGTGTATGGGCTTCCTTTGGCTATGGTCATTGTCTAGAGGATGTTATATGTACATGATACGACGACGGTTGGAGGGAGAGCTAAGCCAGAAACAGGACATCCACTATTTGCGAGGACCAGCACTTAAATAGCGAGTGTAATATGCGATCGAGAATACGGACTCGGCAGGTTCCAGGACGGGTGGTATATAAATTAAAAATAAGCACCACCCGCCTTTCTGGAAATATAATCCACAAGAATGCTAAATCTGCCACAAGCAAGGAAAAAATATTGACAATGGGCTCCGAAATGAGCGGGATCGAAGGAGACTTATTTTTAACAACAAAATGCCTGCGAATATTATCCGGAAAACAAAGGGTGTGTGCAGGTCTAGAACCTAGTGTTCCCAGAGAATATGGAGAACGCCGTTTTTGCGACTAGGGTGTTCATATGGTGTATGAATGGACGGAGGGCGGTTTGGCGGATTGCATACGGATATCCCCAGCTACAGCTATTCCCCCTCACAAGTCATCGCCGCTAATGGTATTGCAAACGGGTCGTGAAGACGATGCCGTCCATTTGCGGTCGGCGAGACATGCATGTATGTCGTATCCTTGTCCTGTTGCTCACGCATACGCACCTCTAAGCGCACTAAATCGTAATTAGTTGGTGGTGGTCGGGAATGTGTCTTGAGCCCACCGCAGCCAACATCAATGTAAGCAACCCTCTACTCATTTTAGTCCAAGGTTTGTTCCGCGGGTTATTGCAAGATGGGCTTAATGTTTGCTAACCATTTATTTTTTCCCTTTCTTCAAATAGTATTTCCCAGAATTGGTAGTTTAACATGATCTACATTTTGGTTAGGGAATTTGCGATTTCACCTTCACGTGCCGAATAGTGAGATTTATGATTACCTGTTCCCATTCTAATCCAACATTGCTTCTAAAATCATGATTGTTTCTGCAATCTACTTTGTTTAAAATATGCATGAAGCGATTTCAAACATCTGATCTGTAGCGACCTCACACTCTCACTAATTCTCTTAGAAAGGAAACTTCTTCTTGACAACCCCACCTGGTGACGGGTTGGTAACCTTTCTTCTCCCCAGCCTTGTTCAAGTCGGAAATCTGTAATACCAATCCCTATTTGAATTGTCACCGCAATTCCCTACCCGATTGTCAATAAATATGGGATATCCTTGGTGCAAAAGTGGCTTTATGTCACCCAAATGTAAGTGGTTTAATAGTCTCATTTGGCAATCCTTGCGATCGAAGTAAGAATGTTACACGATCTGCTCCACCAAACTTCTTTATCAAGATTGCGGTAGTACTAATACATGTCAAGTGGTTATAAACACCACTCCCAGTTTTTTCTAGTTTATTCTGGGCACATCCGTGTTTAATCTGTCCTTGTGCCGTGTAAGTTGGCATTGGGTGTAACATTAAAAAATCGGTTCTATTGTATCACCACAGCTTGGGCAACTTTGACCGGGTTCAACACAGCAATTTCGCAAAATAATTACATTTGCCAAAATAATGTCTTTTCTCAGCCATCTGCTGTAGCAAGACAAATTACAATTCGAGACCGAGCAATCTTGAAATGTACCCTGAGTGTCTCGAACTGTATGTTGCTATTGTTATATCAGTGTACTCGCCCCAAAGTGGACCAAAATTCTTGTGTTTGTACTACGAACCCTTGCTCCTTTGTTTTTGGCTTAGCGGGGCATTGCTCGTACAAATATACAATATGAATCAATTTACGGTTATTGTTTCGATCCCTAGAATAGAATACCACAACTGTAGAGTAAAACCAGCCTCAAAAATAGGGTGAAGGTGAAGGCAAACCTTAGGTGGCCGTTGTCACATTCAAACGAATGTGGCTCAAGAATCGCGCTTTAAACTTTTTCATAGAGGACATCTATCTAATCGAAAATGCGTCCTCTTGCCTCTCCTTCTTACAGATGTTTATTCTTGGCAGAACCTCAAGGCTCATGTGGATGTCTATTTCTGCATCCGTCAAGCTTATTGTAAATTGGCGGCTGAGTGTGCATATCGACAAAAGCCATAGTACTAATAGGTTTGTCCTAATAAATATAATTTGCAATTTTATTATCTTCTATGCAAATTCTGTAGAAGTTTCAAAACCCTTATCAGTCTACTAAATTGGAAGCAACGAGTATGCGGCTGTACCGGTCGAAAACAACAAATTTGCAGATCTTTTTGAAGCCGATTCCGTGTACCCTGTACAATCACAAATGTACACTCTAGAAAGGTTTCCCACATCAATCACAAATAGGGATGCTTATTTGCAAGTAATATTTAGGCTGTTCTACACTTAATTTTCGTTCACCTCAAACACGATAAATGTACAATCAATTATTGAATTGGAATGAGCAACTGTATGCTTAATTTGAACAGTTTAATAATTATTGAACTGGGGCGATTATTGTTGGTGCAGGCTTTTTGCCGACCCACTTGACTTCTGTAAAGACTTTTTTGAACAGCACTAATTTCAAACGCCAAACTACTGCGGTTTCTCGATCTCACCTCTAAATCTAATCAATGAAACACGTATCATTAGATCAATATGATTTACTACATTTGCTACATTTGCTACATTTGCTGCATTTGCTGCGACGGTGAAAACTTGTCGTTTACGTTTAGATGGACTATGCCACAGCTTCAGTAGAGACGAGGGGCTACGGTTTGCAAATGCACGTTTAGGTTGCATAATAAATATATTTTCTTGAATTGACTAATTACATATACCTAGGTATCGATGCATGGTTTAGTCCCAAGCACTTGCCTTGTATCGAATTGGTTAAAGTACTTTTCGTTGATTTACTCATCCTGAGTTTCAAGTTTTCTCTTTTTGTTAATCCTTCTTTCAAATTCGTCTTTGGTTTCGCCTGCCCTCCACCGCAAGTCGTACGCGGGGTGAGACTCCAATAAGTACTCTGGTTCTTTCCTGTCGCTTCCAAATACTTGCTCTCTGAATGTTAATGGATGATCAAGTTCTGGATAGTCCTCCCAAAACAAATCTCTTCTTTGAAGTTCGGGGATCAAATTCTCAACTACGTCTTCAAATGTACCGGGCGTGATTGCATAGGTAATATTGAATCCGTCCACTCCTGATATGTCTACCCACCTTTCAATTTCATCAGCCACCTCTTCTTTAGTTCCCCAAAATACTGGTCCCAAGCCACCAACTGTTATTTGCTTTGCAATATTCTCTCTGGTTTTTACGTAGTCTGAAGGTTCTCCTGGGGCAGTCTTTGCCCAAAGGTCAAGAAAACTTTTAACAGCGTTTGTGGTTTTCTGCCGAATGTCGGAACCATATTCGTACTGTCCAATATCTACACCAGTCCAGCCACTAAATAAAGCCTGGGCTCCTTCGATATCCCCATAGCTCTGGAGTTCTTTGTATTTGGTAGCAGCTTCTTCGTGTGTTGGGGCAATTATAGGAGTTATCAATTGCAAGAATTTGATAGACCCATCTGGACGTCCATATTTAGTTCTTGCAAGATTATTAATATCTTCTATTTGCTTTTTTAATCCTTCAGGAGAGAAGGTGGTGATAAAAACAACTTCAGCATTCTTAGCTGCAAACTCTTTACCAGCTTTAGAAGTTCCTGCCTGTAGTATAACTGGTAATCTTTGTGGTGTTGGCTCGGTGATGTTTGGACCGGGAACCTTGAAGTATTTCCCTTCGTGGTTTATTTCTCTAATCTTGTCTGGGTTGGAGAATACGCCGTTTTTCAACTCCACGGCATCATCAGCCCAAGAACTTAAAAATAATTTATAAATGACTTGGATGAACTCTTCGGCTCTTCCGTATCTTTCCAGATGTTCTGGCAATGGCTCACCATTCAATAAATTACGAGCTGCGCTATCCAAATAAGAAGAAACAACATTCCACCCAATTCTACCTTGAGTTAAGTGGTCCAAGGTTGCAATTCTTCTGGCAAAGTGATAAGGAGCTTCTGAAATGGTTGAAAAAGTGACACCAAAACTAAGATTCTTAGTAACTGCTGCCATAGCACTAATAACAGCACTAGGCTCATTTACTGGAAATTGAGCACCAGAGATGGCAGCAGCTTTCAAGTTTCCTGGGCCGTTGTAGACATCATACCCACCTAGAACATCAGCTATGAAGATAGCATTGAATTTTCCCTTTTCCAACAATTTTGCTTCATTGGTCCAATACTCGATTGTATTGTAATTACGCGACTTGTCTTTTGGGTGCTTCCATAAACCTGGGCATTGTAGTCCACTACAACCCATGTCGAAAGCATTGAGAATAAGGTGTTTCTTCTGATCCTGTTGTGTCATTGTTGGAATTGGCCAAAATTATGAATTTTTGCTGGAAAGAGAATAAATTACTGGTTGCCTACATAATTTACAATATCAAAGAATTAACCTTCTATTTAACATGTTCTTTTAGACTCTACATGCTTTCTGATTTGCAGTTACTTTACCAAACTGTGGATGTAAAATTCTAAATACAATATTAACACGTGATATAAAAAATGCAACAGTGATTGAGGCTCGGATCGGAACAGATTGAAACTGTGGCTCGCATCCTTACCTTTACAACCAACGAAAGATGAAGATGTCGTTATCAATTGTCAAATTCATATGAAACATTAACAACTCGTTTGCCTAAATCGCTATGCTAAGGATTTTTCGTTATTGTGTACTATTTACATTATCATGTTGAACTATAAATCAATTGATAGCTAAAGTCTTTCTTCTTTCAACTCCGCACCGTTACTCTTTATAATGTTATAACCCCAGAACCCAATCACATTGAGGACACCAACTCTCCAACCGTTGAACAAGCCCAATCGTCTTATCTTCTCCAACATGGTTGTATTATTCTCTTCATTTGTAGCAGCTTCTCCACTATTGAAGTCAACAATAAGGTTTTCTTGCTCGTTTTCAATGGTAATGACCTTCATTTTATCTTCTGGTTTAGGCTTGAGTAAGAACCGTACCTGTTCTTTTCTCAACAAGTTCTCCACTGGCAATTTGATAAAGAACTCCATAATTAGGGAAATCAAATTAACAAATGTGTAAATGTTGGGCGCTGAGTAGGAATCTATGTTAAATTTGATAAACAAAATGTAGGGTGCCGTTTTCCTGAATATACTGATGGAGAATTGATGGAGTACAGTCAAGAATGCAATTGGGGTAGGGGGGTGCAACAAATAGTGAACGGGATAGTTTCGAATTGATTCCCGTACTGATCTTGTAGATATGATTATTTCCTTAGCAACAGAATCAGCAGCATCTTTAATAGGTTCATTCTCTGTAGCTGAGGGATTGTTAAATTGAGTGATCATCAACCGTACCTTAATGAGATCCAATGGCATCAAAATCAACCCTGTTAAAACGCAAGCAGATACTGATAACCACAATGATCTGAACGGATCGTTTGAATGGGTCAAATCCAAGAAGAATGGATCCGGTATACCCAAAAAAGGCGAGATAAAGCCAGTTATCCACGCCTCGATCGTATGGGAAACGGTTTGGTATATAAACGAGGCATTGATACCTCTAAAAAGCGCAAAAGGACCATCCTTATTCACAATGGCAGACATGATATCCATGGTATGAATGGATATTGGCTGGATCTTTGTTACCCTTGACTTTTTGCGGGTGGTAATTTTCTTGGGTTTTGCCACTGCAGTTGGCTGGGGTTGGTAAGTTGAAGATTCGAGTGAACGAGGGTTTGACCACACCGATTCTTCGAGATTTGATTGAAAATAGTTGATTTCATAATCATCTGTTGAAGAAGTGGAAGATTCGTCTTCCGTTTCACTCAATAACTTTCTTGATTTGGGATAGCTTGGCAGACTAGATTTGTCCTTGAAGTCGAATTTCCCCACCTGCAATACTAATCTGACAATCTCCAAAGGTTGGGATAGTAACACTTTGCAATAGTTTTTAAAGAAGTTCCACATCAAGTTTTTTAATAATTCCAGCAAGTTATTCACGTCAAAGTACTCTTGAAATTCCAAGTCATAGACATAATTCTTATCACCAGCCGCCGCCGACAAAGGAGGTATTAATCTCTTTTCGCCGCCATGAATGCCAATTCCACCGCTGGAGAATTTTCTGCTTACCATGCCAGAATCATTGACTGCTTGATCGACAGTTGTGGAGGAGAGGGATGGGGTGATTGGCCTATTGGTTTGAGTGTCAATGAGCCCCACACCCTTCTTAAAAATCACCGAGTAACCAGCATCAAAAGTATCATGGTCATAGTATGGCCTTAGTGACTGGCCATCTAGCTTATCAGACGCCATTATGCAATGGCTAATGTTTGTTGTGGTCAGGGGCGGTTAATGGCAATATGAGGCAATCAGTAGTTTTTCGGACCACCAAATTTTTCTATGGCACCGTTTGTTGCAAATGTGCCAACGGAAATGCCCGGATAGAGGTAGGATGTGTTTGTTTGGGGTTAAGAGTGGGTATCTTCGTTGTCGTTAGTGTATTCCAGCCAATCAGATGCGTGGTTGAATGTGTAGGCCTGGTGACGACGAGACGGCGACTCTGGTCATGTGACCATCAATTACTATCAAGACCTTATATTATAAGTACAGTAATATACATTCTAATAGTACAGGGTAGGTGTCTATGTGTATTGAGCACGAGTTAGTGTTGACTTTCGCCATTCTTCAAGTCCTGTGATCTTTTGATCAAAAACTCTCCCAAATACGCAAGTGGATCGTCAGGCTTCTTGCTTCCCACCTCTTTCAATCCCTCGAGTAAATGCTTGGTCAAATACTTATTGAGATACCGTCTCACCGACGACCCCCCCACGATCTCATGTACGGGGGGTTCAAGTTCCAACGAAGGCTCGCGTGAAGGCTCGAGCTTTGGTCTCTTGGGCTCACTCTTTATTTTGGACTCGTTTTCTGTAGGCGGGTTCGATGGGTTCGTTTGTGTTTCCAACTGTCCCTTATCTGCCACAGATGGGTCCTGGTGAACTTGTTGCGACTCCATTCTTGCCAGCAGTTGTGGTTGCGGTGTTTTCAATGCGGTCAATCACGGGGTTCTTTGTCTCCGGTCAAGTCACAAAAATGTCAGTGTAATCACCAAAAAATCTCAACTAAGTCGTGGTTTGTGATTCCTCTACAGAAAAAGGAAAGGGAATGGCATTGTAGCAAGGGTGATGGATCCGTTCAACGAAGTTAATGAGGATGCTTGGGGCACGATCAAGGTGTTGGAGGGGATAATAAGCCAGCGACATTCGTTGAAAGGGGCTCCTCCCGAGGAACTTGTACAGGATTTTGACAACAACTTCCAGGAACTCGAGGAGATCTTTCAGGATTTGAAGCAGGCGTTGGCGATAAGTGAAGGACAGCCACAAAAATTCAACCTATCCCAACAGGAAGTGAAACGAAGACACTCTGTATTGACGGAATTGGAGAACCGGATTCGCCAATTGAAGTCACAGTGGAACAACAGGACACAACTACGAGATGTCACCACCATGTCAAACAGAATTAGCCAGGACGGAGGAAGCATAGCAGAAAACCCCTTCGCGGACGATTCGCCTGCAACCCAATATCAGCAGCAGGAGTTGATACAAGAACAAGATCTACAGTTGGATAACATACATACCACCATGATGAACTTGAACCAGCAAGCCCTGATGATGGGGGACGAGTTGGAAGAACAGGGAAACATGTTGGACGAGTTGGACTACGAAATCGACAACGTCGATAGCAAGCTCCAGCGGGGCATGAAGAGAATAAATATATTTCTCGAAAGAAACCGGGAAACCGCCAGCAACTGGTGTATTGGCATCCTCGTGGTCGTGCTATGCATCTTGCTAGTGTTGCTAATAGTCGCATAAGGCGATAGAGCCACGACCATGTTCTGGGAAAAAAGCATCTTGCGTCACGTGATCCAAGGGTTGATAGTTTTCTTGCCGCCAAATAATATTTCCCACAAATTTATGAAAAGTAAAAACGACAAGTTTAAGCTAGAAAGTAAAGAAATAATTTTTAGACAATATGTTGATCGGAGTAGCTACACATTTGCTGCAAAAAGCCGCTGGGCTAGCGGTTTAGCGACCACTTTAAAGTCAATTGCCGGCAATAAACAAAGTAGTCATAATATGCTGTGTATATTGCGATAAACGACATAAAATAAAAGCCAGGTAGCAGTGGATGATTGTCTCCCTCTCTATTTACAACCTGCAATATTCCCACATTAAATGACCCGTGATTTAGCGACAGCCAAGTTGCCGCTAAACCATCAATGCACAATTTTTTCACCTCAACAACCCCCAAAATGGTGAACTAAAAATAATACCTCCTAATACTTCGTGTTCTTTTTCGCATACTTTTTCTCCATGGTTTGTGTCACCCTCCGTGTATGCCCCCAAAGTCAACCATATTCTTAATCTTTAACTATTGTGCATGAGGGGCTATATCTCATGTGAGATTGTTTGAGCACCATTTGCTGCAAATTTTCCATGCCAACCAGTGCGATTTATGTTCCCGCACTGGAATCATGGCTGGGTTTTTGTCATTCTTTGTTCATCTTGATAACTTTCTGCTGGTAGGTAACGAGCCTGCGTTCAGCCTTGAGTAGCTTCTCATACAGCAAGAATTTGAAAATTATGTCTCGGGGAATGGCTTCTACTTCGTCCAACTCGTCTTTCTTTATTGTCATTACCTTGTAAATATCATTCATGTTGCCCATTTCCAAAAATTCGAGCAAAATAGCCAATCCTTCGAAATAGTTTCCCACTTCCAAGATGAAATAGCTTTCGTCTTCGTATCTTATTGTTCTGGGTATTCTGCTGTCAAAACTTTGGCAATATTTTTTCAAGAATAACGACCATTGACGAAGTACCTGAATAACCTTATAGTAGCTGGATTTCTTGCTGAGTCCCACGGTTCCGCCCGCCACCAATTCTTTGATTAATGCATTAACTGACAACTCCACCGTCCCGTCATTATCCAATTGTTTCGGAGGAGCTCGGTGGTCTATTGCAAGCTTGTCTCGGACCAACCTGTCATGTTCATTAATGACTGACTTTAATTGGGGAGCAAAGTCAATATGAACTGTGAGTATTTCCATCAAATCAAGAATCCTGCACTCGTCATCGGTAAAAGATACTGGACTAGTGCTTTCTTCTTTTTTATTGATATTTTTCAAGATTGTATTTTCATAGTCTTCGAAGTCTTGTTGCAATGTATCAAAGTCGTATTCATAGTTTTTCTCTATCGCCATTTGAAAAAGGGTATTATCCGTGCTATCAATGGGATATTCTGTGCTAAAAGCTAGGATCATCATCTTTGCTTTTGCAATGCATCCTTCGGTCTCGGGAATATCTTGAATAAACTGCCGTACCTTTGTAGTTTCGTTTTCAAAAAAACCTTCATTGTTTTCAGTATCCAGTAATCGATCAATCTCTTGCAATAGAAACTTTATTGATAACTCAAACACATTGGAGGGAAAGAAGGATTTGACAATACTTTCAATAAACTTTGGTTTATTCAGTTTTAATGCTGGGATGATTTTCATCATCTCAAGATAGTCTTTGGTGAGAAATTCAAACATGGTTTTGTAAACCTCGAAAACATTGGCAAAACTGTTTAACTTGGTTATCTGGTGTTGGAATTTGACTACTAGCTTGAGTCTATCTTCAAAGTGTTTGAAATTAACCTCGACGCCAGTGATAGGAAACTTGTCTTTCAACAATTTCGGCAATTGCACCAACAAAAACTTTGTCGTGTCAATGAAATGGGAAATCAAAGTCCGCTGGAGCTCAAACAAGCTGTCAATTAAACTCAACTCATTTCGCCTCTCTGATGTGGAATCCCTGGTACTGGCATGGGGGGTGGACATTGTTTAGAGAGATATTTTTCTAGTAAGAATTTGAGTGAGTCGTCTCATCAAATTCTTTTTTGCTGCAATCAATGGCTAATCGCTTTTCTCTCAAAGTTGGTTATCTGTTAGTTCCAGTAGTATCTATTGTATTGGCTTGGGGCTGACGGGGAAATCAAGTGCAGATATACCACCATCGACGGACAAGGTACTTCAATACCTGCAACAAGTCAAAAATAAAAAATAAAACGAAAAAAAATAAGAAAAATATCCTTGGGATTTTGCGCTGGAACTACGGTAACTTCGACTAACTGACTCTGCTTTCTTTTTAACCACCAATAAAGTGAGTTTCGCTTGTCCTTTGTTCTCCGGTGCCAACACAGGCTCGGATTCTTGTTTGGGACAAATGACAAGAGTAATCAAAAAATAAATTCGAAAAAGAAAAAGATTCTTCTGCACAATAATTTATTAATTCTTACAACAGAACCCTCACAACCATGGACCTACCAAGGCCACTATATAACCTTCCCATTGGCTTCGACATGTTTAGTTTCCACTCTATTCAATATCAAGAGTTGGAATTGGACTTTTGAGCAGAGTCTTGTCTGCACTCTAGTTGATGCAACTCGAAGAGAATGAGCTTCAAAAAAATGGGTAATTGCAGAGATGGTTACGTCAATTACGAACACAGATATTTGTTGCTTAGAAAATAAACAAAAGAATAAATCCGTGACAAGCCCGGGCATTGAGCTCCTATTCATTTTATCAATTCAAGGTACATGTCTTATTCTATTTTGTCTCTGGTGGTGTTGATCAATTGAAATAGGAAATCATCTTACCCGGGATACGGGACTTGATGTTAACAATTTTGATTTTGACTAATCTTCAATTACCTAAAAATACAATGGTAAGCCAAGACCACTATATAACTGTGTTTTTTATCAAACTTTGAACCACACCTCTATTTCGCGTTTTCACCGTTCGTTGTCTATGAACAAGATGTCAAGCACGAATCCGGGTTCTACTGCACCAATTTTTGCGAACAAATACACCAGACAACAGAAGTAACTAAGCTTCCATTGTTTTTTGGCAGTACAAAGGGAGCTGACTGTTGTTGCTTTTTGGTTGCCGCTCCTGACCTAGCCGTTAATAGTTGTCTCAAACGTTTAGGAACTGTTTGCAGGTACTCCTAAATTTACGGCTCGCTCCTACCGCATTAAGAGCGATGCATGCAAAAAATATTATTTTTACGCAAACAACTGGGGTCATACTTAAGAATTCATACATGAAAATTATTCACCACTAATGCATTGCATTTCATCTTCTTGGACTACGGTACCATAGTTTGTGAGAAGCGGTGATGCTTTGAGTATTAGTTGACATCCATTTACTATTTTATGATGCGTTGATCAGATTTACATCCTTTACCAGAGAACTCATGGTTGCTGCATACCAAACACAATTGCTTCTAGTCACGACTAATTATGATACTGATGTTTGCAATAATTTCTCCCCAACCGAGGACCAAATCACGATTCATCCATTTACTAATTGTCAATTTTTCAAACCCAGTCATGCTCATCTTTTGCATTTTGAATTTCTAGATAGATGTCACCCTTGTCACTAAAATCAGATATGTTGCACCCACAATCCTCATTGTAATACATATCGAAATGCCGGTTTTCGGAGTTTGGTTTCCGACCAACAAGGTTCAATGATTGCCTAAATTGGTCTAACAATTGATGACATTCAGATTGTTGTCAACCATCTGCAGCTACGGTAGCAGCAATTGAATCGGATCAATGTTTTATGATCCAATTTATTTGTTCTAGACTGGCATTGAAAGACTTCTCCGCTTTAATCCGTGCTGCAAGGTCGGATATGAAAACCTTGCAATGAATATAAGGTACGCAGAGATGATGCTGAATCTCTAGCCTATTTTCAAGGTACGCTATAGGTACAAGATTCCTGTTTTCTCAAAACTTATTTCGCAAATAGAACTCTGTTTATTATAGAACTTGTATTTTGAAATGTCTCAGACCTCAAAAGATTTCCGGACAGTCTGTTAATTTATTTCCAAATGAATGGTCTACAAACTGCCTGCGATAAATAAATAGTAATTGGAATCCATTTAACCGTCCAATGCATATCCTAAATCTTGACCCTCAAATTCTTTGGCCAATACTAATAGCTTTTCCTTCAACATCTCTAAATTCTGGTTGTCAGTCTCTAACCGAGGCAACCATTCTGCAACTCCGTGTTGAAGTATGCCTTTAGCTCTTGATTTTCCGAAATCAACATTACCATACGATCCATGAATAGTCAACCGTTTGTTCTTTGAAGAATAAGCAGCCCGGTGTAATATGTTGTTATTATAAAATACCAAGTCACCGGGATGTAATTCTACTACTAGCTGATTGGAAATGTATTCCTTTCGCTTCAGCTCATCCACAGTTTTTTCCCTTTCTTCGGGGGTTCTCAATCTTTTGTGTGAACCAGGGACTACGATCAAACAAGCGTCTTCAGTCAACGCTAAGTTGAACTGTGCTCCCGCGTAGGGATTTTGCAACAAATCTTCTGCTTCTTCTTCAGGAGTAACTTCAGGTTTAATAGTATCTCTATGCCAATCCAATTCAAAGTCTGTCAAAGGATTAATCAACATGTTCAACAACTCCATCGACAACCCATTCTTGTCAACTTGTAAAATATCGCTCACGACTTCCAACATCTTTTCATCGCCGTAAAGATCGTGAAATGGTTGTGACAAATTTTTCAAATCTGGGTGCAATAATCCGGTTATGCCCCAAATATCGGGACTAAAGTTTTTTGGCCATGGAGGAAACTGTTTGCCTCTTGTTCTCACATGTGGCCAGTTACCATCGCGGGCATATTGTACCAAGTCTTCAGAAGCTTTGGCATATTTGTCTATTTCCTCCTTAGAAAGAAATCCCCTAATGACAGTGTAACCTTTGTCCTCGATTTCGTCATGGTATTCATGAGCAATTGGTGCGGGCATCTTAAACTTCAGTGCTTATAACCCAAGTGGAAATTTTACTCCTTCAAATTGGAGCAGATCGGGAGGTGATATCTGGTTTTTATATTCTAACCTGGAGAACAATCTATTGTCTGGCACGCAAATAAACCCTGAACATAAACGGCTTTTTTTTTGAGACATGACATCAATAGATAAAATGAAACATCAGAAGTTGAATGCAACATCATTTTTATATATGATAACGCACCATGAGCTAAATTTTGTGAAGGGAATTACAATTAATAACGAGGAGTAACTAGTACAATGCTAAACTCCAGATCAAGTTGAAGGGAAAAAGCTCTTTTAGGTAATCGTTAGCGAAGCGGCCTTTTTTATTCAATAATAAGGAGATTTTTTCGTGAAGGTGGGGGATATTTTTTAAATCAAATTTTATTTGTTGAAAAGTGGGGGATCTTGCCCTCTATTTTGGGAGGCTTGTGGCAGTTATAATAGTGCAACAGGATTACAATTACTTTGAAGATTTCTAAAGTTAAAATGGATATAGTTCTGGAACAATAATTTCCTTTCGTTTGTCGCAAACATTGATAACATTAAAATCTGGGGTAAGATAAGTAGACCTCCATGATTTCTCTCATATTGCATCCACGAATGTAAAATTTGTTTGTAGATTGTGTTCTGGATGTGCTAGTTTAGCCAAGCATATCCCATATGTTAAATTATTGTACTTAACCAAATTTGAATTAATTTATTCTAAATTGATTTCTTGAGGTGCAGTTTTGCAGAATCAAAATATGCATCAGGGCACCTGATACTATAAAGTATAGAATTGGAGATAGTATAGTGATTAAGAATTTAACCTAAAGCATGCATCTCTTACAGTTGAATTATTACGATTGCAGAAAACAAGTTGAGAGATTTGGAAGTGGGCTTTGTTGGGAGGTTAAAACTCGTTCAATAGTCAGATACTGTGCTTGAACATGACGTAGGCTTAGATCCAATTGATTGCCCTAGAGGAAAGATAAGAAATTCAACTTTGTCAGGCAATTGGCTCCAGATTGAGTAAGCCACGAATGTGGTTGGATTTAGGAGTATTTCTTTTCTATAAATCAGTTCCATTGAAAGCCTGAAGGCTGTGTTTCCAGAAGAGTGTTAACTTTTGATACCCTTCCAGAACATCAGTTAGTACATTCATGGGTTTCTTGTTACAATAGATATTTCCTGTTTGGGAACTATCTCCTAGTAAACTACATGTCCGGCCGATAGCGAAAGAACACCAAGCGAATTTCAGATTCTATTTTTATCCATATACATGCTTCCAATAAAAAGCTTTCAATTTCCAGTAGACTTCTTCTTCTGGAGAACTTGATTATTACAAGGATATTATCGGTCGCCATTCTACGAGCAAAGCCAATACTAGCCAATTATTAGTCGTCATGGGTTATCAATTGTCTTTAAAAGTAACAACGAGAAAGTACTCGGAGAATATAGTCCTAGTTTCTGGACCTTTTTCTCTCAAAGGCTACTTAAACATTGGGTTCAGAATGGTCATCTTCCACTATCAAGGGGATGTTTTTATTTGGTCCCCCATCCCATACAATAAGGAAATCTTGGATCAAGCAATCTCGAAATTAACTTTCAAACCTTACACCATAAAATACGTTTTCATAATTAATTCCCAGCACAATATGTGTGCTTCTGAGTACAAGAAACAACTTCCTAATGTTAAATTAGTTGGTCCAGAAGTCGCTGATTGTGGTGATGTCAGTGTTGATATTAAACTTGGCAATGAATTAGCATCAAAGATAATTAGTGGCGAGATGTGGAGCAAGGAGCTTGGAATTAATGAAAGTTCGTTGACTAACAATATAGAAATGGTTTATCATTCATATCACAAGAATAAGGAAGTTATATTATATGATAAGAAATCGAAAGCAGTATGTTTAGGTGATATAATTTTCAATTTAGGTATCCCAGGAACAACGACAGGAGATGTTGTTTTGGAGCAATACTCTCCAGAACTTGGATTTCCCGAGAAATTTAATCCCCATAATACTTGGTCGTTTTTCACTAGATACATGCAACCAGATAGCAAAGTTGGAAGATATTTGATGAATAGTATAGGCAGAACCAAGGAACGGCCCAAGGAAACAGGAGATGCCTTGAAATTGATCTATAGCTGGGACTTCACTGACATCATTGTTGTCCACGGGAATATTATTCAAGGAAATGGAAAAGAAGTGTTAAGAAATGTATTTGGAGAAGTCATGAATCTTTAATTACATTTTAAATACAGTTCAAGGTAAGGTACCATTTACTATTTTATAATGATAACGAAAATTTATAATTCAACAGTTTTAAGAACACCAAATAGAATTTTGAGAAGTGCTCATTGTCAGCAAATCTGTATTAGCATTAATTGGTAGCATCTTTTACGAGAAAGTAACACGTAAACTAGTCCGGAGGGGCATTGGATGTTATGCGAGAGTGTCTATTTACTGCTATCGAATCCAAGTGCTTCACGTGCTGGTTATCAAAATCGGTCATTCAGTCGAAAAAAAATGAGTACATAATATTGAAAGTTTAAACCTGTAAGCTCACCGGCAGGAGATTCCAATGTTTGGAAAGCCTGCTTAAAACACAAGTATGACGTAAAATATTACTCATTGGAGTTCGTATAGATTGTTCGCGTGAGTCTACTCTGACCATTGGAAAAATGGTTACGGTTTCAGAAACTGTATCGGACCACGAATGCGCAAAAAAAGAAATGCCGGTCTACAGGAAGCACCCGCAGACAGGGAGTAGGTCCACGGGCGAAAGGGCACACAAACAAAGAGCAGAGGCCGGTGCCGGAGTTTTAATGCATGCTTTTTCTTGACATATTAGGAAAGATGCGGCAATGCCGCATGATTCTTGTTTCTTGGTTGCAAATGCCGCGACTAGGACACCTGTAACGGTGCAGAAAAAAGAAACATCTACTGGTGCCAAAATGATTCACACTATCGCTTTTCTTTTTCCAAAGATGACTACTTTTATATAAGGACAATTTTATCCGCCATGTAAAATTCCAATTGTAGTATTTCCGTAGTTGATATACTTTGAGGCATAATGAGTCAGAAGAATTCAATTGATCTACAAACTGTGCCTAATTCAAAAGATTCAGATAACACTGGCGACACAGTGACTTCAAATGAAGTATATGATCAGGATGAAAAATCTGGTCCATTGCGCACTTTTATAGACTCTTTTAAGAGACCAGAACCGGTAGAAACCATATACGATGTTGAAAACGGTGAGATACGACAACCACAGAAAACCCAATTGAAGCAGAATTTAAAGAAAAGACAATTGCAAATGATTGCCTTGGGTGGTTGTGTGGGATCAGGTTTATTGGTTGCGTCTGGTTTGGCTTTGAAAAATGGTCCTGGAAGTTTACTTGTGGCATGGGCCATTGTCTCTACTTTCTTGTATTGCACTATGCAATCATTAGCAGAATTATCATCAGCATATCCAGTATCTGGTTCGTTTGCTACATACGCAACCAGATTTGTGGATCCTAGTTGGGGATTTGCAATGGGGTGGAATTACGCATTATTTTGGGTGGTTGTATTGCCTTTAGAATTGGTGGCATCTTCAATAACCATAAATTTTTGGGGTTCAAATATCAATAATGTTGTATGGGTTGCAGTATTTTATGTTTTGATTATTTTCTTAAACTTATGTGGTAGCAGAAGTTTTGGGGAAACGGAATTTGTTGCTTCTATTATCAAACTTTTGGGAATTGTTGGATTCGATATTTTAGCAATTATCTTAATTTGCGGAGGTGGTGACCAAGGTTATATTGGGGGGAAGTATTGGCATAATCCAGGAGCATTCGCAACAGGGTTCAAAGGTGTTGTTTCTGTTTTGATAACTGCGACATATTCTTTAGCAGGTACAGAGTTGGTTGGATTGACATCCTCAGAATCAGAAGGAAACCCCAGGAAAATTTTACCAAAAGCAATTAAGCAAGTTATTTGGAGAATTCTTATCTTTTACATGTTAACATTAACATTGGTTGGTTTCTTGGTCCCTTCTAACTCTACATCTTTGATTGGAGGCAGCGGTGCATCAGCATCTCCATTTGTTATTGCCATCAGAGAGGGTGGTATCAAAGTATTGCCTTCGATTTTCAACGTTGTTGTGCTTGTGGCTCTTTTGGCTATTGGTAATTCTGCTGTGTACGGTTTTTCAAGAACTATTTTGGCATTAGCAGAGCAAAATCTTGCTCCAAAGATATTTCTTTACGTTGACCGTAATGGGAGACCATTGGTTGGAATACTTACTGCCGCTATCGTTGGATTGTTGTCCTTCGTCTCCGCTTCCAAGTATCAAGATCAAGTTTTTGCATGGTTGGTTTCACTTTCAGGTTTGTCTACTTTGTTCACTTGGGGAAGTATAAATGGTTCATTTATTAGATTTAGATATGCCATGAAGGCACAAAACAGATCATTGGATGAATTGCCATATATCTCATTAACTGGTCTTTGGGGAGCATATTACGGTTTAATTATGAATATTGTTGTTCTTGGTTTGCAATTTTGGCTAGCACTCTACCCTGTTGGAAAGAGTCCAGATGTCACTTATTTTTTCCAAACCTACTTGGGTGCTATTATTATTATAGTATTCTATGTTGGACACAAACTTTACAGTAGAAACTGGAAATTATTTGTCAGTGCTACTGATATTGAAATTGATACAGGAATGAAGACTACAGACCTTGATTTATTGAGACAAGAGATTCAAGAAGAAAAGGAATTAAATATGTCTAAACCTTGGTACATCAAAGTGTTTCAATTCTGGTGTTAAGGAGTTGTATTGATATATAGCATTTATTACGATTTACACGAATAATGACGATTATTGACTTACTTCTGAAACTAGGAAACTCAGATATTTAGCATATGCCAAATCTTTGGGTGATGGTGATCTATAATCAAATTCAAAAAAACCCCGTTTCTGTCATATTTCTGGAAATTATGACAGGAAAGGAGTAAATATATAACCGTATGGTAGCGTAAAATATTCTAATTTGTTCAGTGTATATCAGATGAGTTCTGGAATCAATCGCGTAGTCTTTTTTTTGCAATGCTTTTTGCGGAGAAATCGCTTCTTGCTACTATTTTCCATCTTGTGTTGCCGTAAAAATGCATTTATTGAAGTCCCTTGTGCAATCTACGGCAGATATAAGGATATTATGGGGTTCTGTGTTTTTCAGAATGGCCAGTTATGGCTTGACTAATCAGGTTCTTACATTATATTTGCGATCCATTCACATTTCGGAGGAGAAAATTGGTGTGTTTATGACCCTTACTTTAGTTGGTGACACAGTAATCTCATACTTTTTGACTTGGAATGCTGATAGAATTGGAAGAAGACTAGTTATGATTATTGGAACAGTCATGATGTTTGCATCAGGTCTCATTTTTGCATATTGTTCTAATTTCATTATCTTGTTGCTTGCAGCAATATTTGGAGTGATTTCTCCATCTGGGGATGAAACTGGCCCTTTCAAGTCAGTTGAAGAAGCTTCGATTGCACATTTGACGCCACATAACCATCGTCCCGAGATTTTTGCCTTCTATGGCTTATTCCAAACAGCGGGTGCAGCACTTGGCTCATTGGTTTGCGGTATTTTGGTTGACTACTTAAACCAACAGTTACATTACGATTTGGAGAAGTGTTATCGTCTTATGTTTATTGTGTACGCAGGATTTGCTGTTCTAAAGTTTTCATTGATGATGTTCTTGTCAAACAAGTGTGAAGTTTACGTTCACAATTTTGAGGAATTGAGTGATGAGCCTACAGAAGAGTCTGCTCTATTGATTGATGAGTCTCCTGAAGAAGCAAACAAACCAACTGATAGTTTATCTGGTTTTTCAAGTACTACCAGATATTATTTGCCAAGATTGCTCGTGGTATTTATGCTTGACTCCCTTGGATATGGTTTTATGCCATCTGCTTGGGTGATCTACTACCTCAAAAAGACATTTAATTTAACAGCAAGTGCTCTCGGATTATTGTTCTTTGTTACAAACTCGGTTGATGCATTTTCTTCTTTGCCATCAGCATATTTGTCAAAGGTATTGGGTCCGGTTTTGGCAATATTGATCACTCAGGTTCCTTCGGCATTTTTCTTTGGTGCTGTTGCATTTGTGAATGAATTTATTTCATCAGCTATTCTTCTTATACTTTACTATACTACCACGACTATGGATGTTGTCCCTAGACAAGTATTGTTGACATCAATAATGCCCAAACATGAGATCACCAAAGTATTGGGTGTTGTCAATATCGGGAAGACATTTGCTCGGTGTGTTGGGCCAATTTTTACTGGTAAATTGGCAAGCCATCATGTTCTTCATTATGGATTTCTTATTAATTCCATTTGTGTGTTGTTAGCAGACGTTATCATGGCAACCAATTTCTTGCACCTTGACAAGGAGATTTTGCACAAGCAAAAACAAGTTCAGCGAATTGAGTGATCTACAATGAGTTTACACTAGATTTCTTTGACCAGAATTTCTGATTTTCTAACAAAAAGTTGTATCATTTATTGAACGTCAAATTAAGTTGCTACTTGGTTAACCAATCTCAGATCCACTTCCTATAGTAGATATAACGTATTTGTATTAGTTTGTGAAATGTTCTTGAAAGATGACGTGATGCAATTTATCAAATAAATGGGCATTAAGAAAACATGAAGTTGGCACTGGTTTTTCCAATATGGAAGTAAATTAAGATGTTGCAATTGGACTAAAATAGCATATCTAAGGTACAGCAAACACATAATGCTGCCAAACATGCCATTAAGCAGCCTTCATTATTGGATGATTGTTGTTGTTGCACGTACATGGGTTGTTGCTGTTGGTAATAGCCTTGTGGGGGATGAGCATATTGTTGCTGCGGAGGATAACCTCCTCCATATCCAGGTTGCTGATAGTAGCCTTGGTTTGGTTGGGCATTGTAACCCTGTTGGTGGTATCCAAATGCACGATCTTGGGTGTCTTGATTATAAGAAGGCTGTGCCTGGGGAACATACCCTGATTGGCTGTTATTGTTTTGGGTCCAACTTGGTGGAGCACCGGTGGGAGGGCGATATTCTTCCTTAGACATGTCCAAATTTGTTGCTAATACTTGGATAAGAAATGCAAATAGATATAGAAAACAAAAAGCTACCTTAGTGATATCAATTGCAGATCAAACCGTTTAATGTAGTAAGAAGTCTTAAAAACGGTTTGTGAATACCAAGAAAATGGATGTGGGAATAGCTAAACTTACGTGCTCAAATTGTAAAATACAAGCCTCTAAACTGCAAAAGAAATCACCCAGAGTACGTAGACACTGAAATCTATTGAATTTGATTTCCCGAAGGTGATCAGTTCTTGCTGCTCCTTATTGTGTTGGAGTCGGCAACTAAGGTTTCGCCTCTTTCGCAGCATATAAACTTTGGTCGGAAGTCATGCTTGTCTTTTCCAAGCCATGGTCTAAATTGACTGATGAGTATTATATGTGACACAAAGACGTATTTATTTCCCCACTGCCGACCAGGTGATGTTCCAGGCGTATATTAATGATCGCAGATAGAGTCTACTTTTGATCTATAATCAAAAAATGTATTATGACATAGTTAATACTGAGAAATAAATAGTTTAAAGATATAGTCGTCATGTCATTGCTGAGCCTTTCAAGTCTAGTACAAGTAGACAAAATTAGGATTTCTATCACCCGCATTGATCTTCTCTCTTTCATCCATCATTTCAAACTCTTGCTTGTAAGCGTCCGTCTGCTTCACCTTGTTCATCCTGTGACACACGAAAAAGTATGCACATGAACAAATAATCGAGAAGCAAACGGCGGCGATAGATGTGGCCAACCCTGGCTTGTATACAGGGGCATCTTTGGCTAAGAAGATGAATGTGGCAATAATACCTCCGATGTTACCGAAACCAATTTGCCATGCCGTTCCAACGGATTTACGAATGTGCGATCCGTTGTTCAATGCGGCCCAGCAAACAACCATAGGCATGGCTGTATAAAGTCCACTAGCAGCAAGGAAACATCCACCATACCTAACCTGAGGATTATTGGTAGCACCCAAAATCATCGCCAACCCCACAATTGCGAGTACTGAAGCACCAATGGCAAATGGTAATCTTCTTTTGAATCTGTCAGAAACAAATGCAGTGATATTAATTAAACCAAAAGCACACAACCATGGATAAACTGAATGTGCTTGTGCACTAACAGCGGTATACCCCATTTGGTTTATGATAGTGGCTGCGAAATATGCATAACCGTAGGAGGGAATAATCAATCCAAAGTATGACAATGCTGGTAACCAAATTAACCAATCCTTGAAACATTTAGCAACATCCTTTAAAGTATTCTTGATTTCGAAAGCGGAGCCGGTACCAGTCAAAATTTCAAGCTTTCTCTTCAAAAACTTTCTTTCATTTTCATTCAAGAATCTTGATTGCTCTGGGAAATCAGCGATAATGAAAAACAATAAAAATGCACATCCACAAGTTACTATTCCTTCTATAATAAAAATCCATCTCCAACTGGACAATCCATGAACACCATCCAAATCATGGATACGATATGCAATGGCTCCCAGTGCAGCACCAGCTAAAGCAGTACAAGAGAAAAAAGCAGAAAATCTTCTTTGCGATTCAGCTTTGGAATAATAAGTTGACAATAAGTAGAAAATTGATGGAAATGTGGAGGCCTCAGTGATACCAATTAAAAAACGACAAGCAACAAGCCCCCCAAAGTTATGCACAAATCCCATTCCTATGGATATCCCTCCAAATAATAAGATCAAAGTTGGCAACCAAATATGAGGAGGAACAAACTTGATGGTATAGTTTGCTGCCACTTCAAATACAATATATGGAACAAAAAAGACGGTCAACGCGGTGTTATACTGATTACCAGTCAATTTCAATTCCGCTGATAACCCATAAAGATTTGCATTCGAGATATTCACTCTATCCAAAAATGAAAGGAAATATAGCAAACAAAATGGGGGGACCACGCATAGATCTATTTTCCTCATGAGTTTGGTTTCATTAATCCCCAACTCCTGTGCAAATTGATCAACTTTGTCTTGAGGATCCAATCCTGAGTCTATCCTTTGTTCAACTTCTTTTGAAGAATCGTCATCAGTACCGAAGTACTCGGTATCTTTCTTCAAATCCTGTATTGAAGTACTATTCATTTTAGTTATTTACTTGATTCCAGAAACACTTTAATACGATAAGATAATTTGCCGAGGAAACGAGAGTCTACACTTTGGAAGTTATCGAGGTGTACCCAGCCATATATATATGAAATTAGTTCAGAATGTTACGTGCACAAAGGACACAGAGATGCATCAAATAGTACATTACTATTACAAATGGCGGCTAAACAATGAATGGATGTGGAAATTTGATCCCGGTATAGGAACTCCTACTCCTGTACATTCACTATAAATGAGTGTGTGGGGTTTATCGCATTTCTAAATTAGGAAACTAATCCAAAAAAGCGGCCCGGAAAAAATCGAGAATATTGCTATGAATATCTGACTCATTGAGCTATACCAACAAGTTTTAACTTTTCAAGCTTGCCTGCGAATCGTCCGATTAATTAATTGATCTCTCGTATTTCTTGATTATTATTCTTCTTAGATGGCTTAAAAGTTGGAGACTGACTTTTGTGACTCAGAACAAGGGATCTAACTAATTTCTTCCCTTTGTTTAATCAACTAAAAATGCTGTCGGACTTTCTGCACTTGACATCGCGAATTCCTAATGAACGAAATAAGTAACTTTTCAAGCCGGTATAGCTTCCTAGCAAGATATCGAAATACATTACCACCAAATTAATTATTGGTGGCATCTCTAAAAGGTTCCGCAATATCCAATTTGAAAAAGTAAAGAAGCGGCTTTCGCATTTCTCCTCCGTACAACCGAACTTCCCCAGAAAAAGAATTTTGCAATCAACACACATTGATCGGCTTCAGATGATGGCATGAAAATGCATAATTGTGCGCCTAACTATAGCGTATATATTAGGTGCTAAATGTGATTTTAAGCTGAAACATTGGGAGTTAAAGAATTGCTTACATTAGACAAATGAAATAAAAATTTATGGTTAATTCTTGAACTCGTATGTCTTTTTAACAAAATAATCTGCGTTTAACCAACCTCTATCGGAACTGATCAGAAGAGGTTTGCAAAATCCGATGACGATGCTGCTCAAGTGATAAACAAAAAAGTAAGAGCATCTACAAGTCATCTGTCAAACCCATATCATGATGATTCAATATCAATGCTTGTACCATCTAAATTAAGATCCCTTGAGGTTATACCCCATAATAAAAGTATACATAGAAAGTTTCACTTTTGTATCTAGGAATCATGGTTTGATAGATAATTGCTATTAGCAACTTGTGGTTAAAGCATCAATTCCTCGAATATAAGCAGTCTTGAGTGTTGCTCTAGAAATTGCAGCTAGTAGAAGACAATTTTTGATGATCATAAACAGTTTTCCTTACTTCTAATCTGTTCGGAATAGCGATACAGGACTTCCTTTATTGTATGATTGGTTGCAAACACCAATACCATCAGAAGGTTTCCGCCCTCTCCAGTGCTCAGTTTTTCTCCCGTTCCAGAATTTACATTTCCTATTCGGGCTGATGAGGTAAAACTGTCGATAACCTCCAATCGTTAATTATATGCAAACCAGTCTTAAGTATCCGAGAGATGCTATGGCAATTGCAAATATGAAAAGAATAGTATAAGCATAATGTGAACACTTCGATGGATGGACATATGCTTCTAGCAGGCTAGAAGGTTATTATAAGTTTCTTAATTTAAAGAATTATATCACTGTACTAAACTAACAGTGTAGTATGTAGCATATGTAACACCCATTCAACAAATTCTAGAATCCCAGCCAGCTAAATCTCTTCCTGTTATCCTATGATACCTATTTGATCCATTCTAATGCTCTTCATGTCCAAAACTGAATCATTTACTGTTCAATCGTTATCTTAAAGCAAATATTCGAATAAAAATACATTGTCACGTGTACTTTATTAGGGTTAGGCCTTGCTAAAATAGGAAGGTGTTCCCAAATATTCAGCACATTTTAAAAAAATAACAAAAATCTCAGCACGCCAAATGCGGGTAACTAGTGAAAATTTTTGAGAACTAGCATAGCGAGCGTTTTACTGTTAACAAAAAAAATTGAGCACAACCATTGATTTCAAACTCAGTTTATTGTAATAACCAACAGTAAGAACACTCCAGTAATCATGTCTGACGTTGAAGAACAATACGAAGAACAACCAGAAGTTGTACAAGAAGAATTACAAGTTGTTGAATTAGCTACTCCAATTCCTTTGGAAGTTCAAGAAGCTCAAAGAGAAGTCAAGTTGTTCAACAAATGGTCCTTTGAAGATGTCGAAGTTAAAGATGTTTCTTTAGTTGACTACATTCAAATCAGATCCCCAGTTTTTGTCTCCCACACTGCTGGTAAGTACGCCACCAAGAGATTCAGAAAGGCTCAATGTCCTATTGTCGAGAGATTGACCAACTCCTTAATGATGAACGGTAGAAACAACGGTAAGAAGTTGAAGGCTGTCAGAATCGTCAAGCACGCTTTGGAAATCATCTACGTTTTGACCGAACAAAACCCAATCCAAGTTTTGGTTGATGCTATTGTTAACTCAGGTGCCAGAGAAGACTCAACTAGAATTGGTTCTTCTGGTACTGTTAGAAGACAAGCTGTTGACGTTTCTCCATTGAGAAGAGTTAACCAAGCTATTGCTTTGTTGACCATCGGTGCTAGAGAAGCTTCATTCAGAAACATCAAGACTATTGCTGAATGTTTGGCTGAAGAATTGATCAACGCTGCTAAGGGTTCCTCTACCTCTTACGCCATCAAGAAGAAGGATGAATTGGAAAGAGTTGCCAAGTCTAACCGTTAAGGAATCAAACATCAAAAGGGAAGATCACTCATCACGTCATCATCACAAGGGGGATTTCACTATCCCATCTTCATTTATACATACATTTTGCAGTTTATTGGAGGGTTCCTGTGTATTTTTATTCTCCTTTATATTCTACGGTTCTGTATAAATCAAATCAAAACCAATAATATATAAAGAAAAGCTATTTAACTGGAATAGAACTTGTAATTCCACTCAAATTCGAATTTCGACACTCAATTAGTAAAGTTTATTAAAATAAATAAAATTACACTCTAATGGGATAGCATGTTCTAATTAGGAAGGCTGTAGGAGTTGCTCTTAGTAACCCGTTATACCTTTCAATCCTTGCAAGAAGAATGGCCTCGCCCTCTGCGCCGTATTCTGATAGTTCAAAATCAGAAATATTCGTCGAATTTTGTTTCAAATAGCCATGGTCCGAAACACCTTGTATCTTTCCCAATGAGGCCTCTGATATCTTCAATCGATTTTTTAATATCCTTCTGATCAAATATTCTCTGATGAATATCAATAACAAAAAACATGCAAAAAAACAGGCACCAGCAAATATTTGAGTATGCAAATAAGGTCTTGGTCCTTTGTTAATCATTGCAAGAGCGATCACTTCAGCAACTAAGCAAAAAAATGATACAAATATGTTTAACCCTGACCAGCCAGCAGGCATCTGGTCCAAATTATTATCTAAGATGTCAGTCATTAACAGTTGCGCCATGGAAGATCCCACACCAATTACCAATCCGATAAGAACACTAAAAGCAATGAGTGAACCAAATGTTGAAGCATTGATCCAAAAAGCATAAAGAAGTATGCATATAATCAAGCATACGGTTGAAGTCATATTAACGCGACCGATTTTATCTCCAAAAAACCCCATTGCCGGACGACCAACTATTTGGGCAGCATTCATCACCGCCGTCAATATCGATCCTTGAGAATCGTTAAGTCCAACCAGGGTTGCATAAGATGAAAGCGAAAATATCATTAATGTATATCCAACTAGTGCAAGTGCAAACCAAAAGGCTAGCAAACAATATGCATAATTCTTGAACACTTTGATATCCAAAATGCGCTTCATATTCTCCCTGACAAAAGTTAATGTCAATGTCTGCTTAAAAGGAAGTGGCTTATAGTTCCTGGGTTTCATAATAATTGCACACACAGCGGTTGCAAATAATGCAACGAACCCAACCATCCTCAACGCCCATCTTTGATTACCTGTGGTTTGAATAACATGGTCTACGGCGAGCGAGAAAATCAAACCTCCTAACCCAGCTCCCGAAACAGCAATGCCCATAGACGTCGCCTTCCTCTTATTAAACCAGGTGGGAAGTACCAATGTTGCAGGCAAGAATATTAGAACAAACGAAACGCCAACCAAGAACCCTTCAGTCAAATACAAGTGCCAGATTTTTGTTGCAACGGATGCAAGAAAATAAGCAGCACATTGTATTACAATACCAATACAACACACAATCTTGAAGCCCAACATTTTGTATAGCAAAGCACTGAAGGGTGCCAATGCTTGTGCAAAAAAGAATACGATACCACCAATTAATGCATAATCGTACTCGGTAGCACCAGGAAACTCGTCTGATGAAAGATAATAATTCAAAAAGACACCATAACCTGCGTTAGCACCCCAAGTTGAGAAGACTGCTAACATGGCGCAAAAGGCCATAAGCCATCCTATTCCGCCATCTGGAGGAAGATCTTCGTCCTGGTTTTGATATTGTACTTCTTCATCTTTTTCGTTAATTTGTGGTGTGGTCGTCGATCCCTGTTGGTTAATCATTGATACCGCTGCTGAAGTTCTATTATTTGCACCTAATTCTAACTCTGAAAGTGAGTTGGCCTCAGTTACGAGGCGTGAACTGCGTCGCGATATTAATTCCAATTTGCTTGCTAGTATTGCTTCCGGATATGGGTCTTTGTACTGTTCTTTCTCCTGTTCATCAATATGGATATCGTCACGAATCCCACTTATTATTCGCGATACATGGGACACATTAGTACGGGTACGGGCTAGTCGAACACCTTCCGTGCGACTTTTCCTGCTGGACATAGAGTCGATAGGATGCAAGGGATATGGTGGGGAAACATCTTCGTCTGATCTATGAGAGTCATTATCAGAGGTTGACTTTTTGGACATCAGATAATTAGTATCTATGTCCGACATTTGTTAACTATTTGTCAGCCATATCAATACTAAATATGTGCTATGTCACTTCTATGGAAGATGCTATATTGGCCTAGTGATCTTTTTAATTGATAATGCAAGATATATGTAATCCGGAGAATGACTATTAAATTCCGATTACACAGATAAAAAATGGCCTGTGGCTTTCTGAAAACACTATTTCAAGCAAGTGGTATAAATTGACCTGGGCGTAGAAACAGTAAAAAGCCTACGGTAATGTCTATACCTCATATATAATCAGTACTCTGGACTTCGCACTGAAGATGGTAACGAGTGGGGCTTCCGCCTTAACTTAATAATGGAAAAAAGGAAAGGAAATTTCACAAATCCGTTTACAATAATTTGTCATACTTTCAGGACGGATTTGGAAGTTGTGAAAGGATTGCACGGAGAAATGGGCAAAATGGATGCCATTCAAATTGAATGCACCCGAGTTCTACAGTATATGCGTCTGATTTTCAAGCATCGGTGGATATGAGCATTCGATATACTTTTCCTGGTGGGGAAATATAGAGAGCCGCTTAGCCTTGCAGACCGTTGTCTTATCAGATCCTACGTCATAGTTTGCAAACCTCTTTCAAGTAGGCTAAGCGTTTCCCCATATTTGGCACTTTTTCATGAAAAGGTTTGTGCGGCTTCTTTTTAACAAGGCTATATATTAAGAGGAGAATAGACTTATAAGAACCCTATTTTAATATTAGATCAGGGTTTGTTGTGTAATCTAATGGTTAAGTTATTTGTAGGTACTTTAGCTTTTTCTTTACAATTTTAGATGCTAAATGTGTGATTATCTCTCAAAGTGGGGATGGTAGAAACCATTATAAAATGTTGGGCCAGGGCCAAATTCAAGCATCATTAGTAAACACTATGGCTTTAATTGACAGATGTAGGATTGAGATATTTACTTTTGCCGTAAAACCATAGTTGTGCACATTTCCAAAAGTATTGCCTACCAAACTACTAGTTTAGCAAATACATTTGTACTGGCAAATATTTAATTGAAATTTACTGATGGCACAGTAAATCATCTTGTTGCCGGTCTCTTGACTATCTCATTGTATTACTAGTATAACTACTGAGTTCAATATGGCTCCAGTGCTAATTGCCTTGTTGCCCATGTTCCTCGCACGACCTTGCAATATATTTTCATAATCTACACAATCTTCGATTTGATAAAAGTGCATCAAAGCTAGGCAACAGTAGAGTTTTCATATTCAGCATTTTCAATTATTCTTCTTACAGTACTAGATACTGATCATTTGGAGATATGTCTAGTGCGTCTGATTTCTTAAGTAAAGGAATCGACTTGGTACAGAAGGCAATTGATGCCGATACCGCCACAAGGTATGAGGAGGCTTACAAATTGTACTATAATGGGTTGGATTATTTAATGCTTGCAATCAAGTATGAGAAAAACCCCAAATCAAAAGAGTTGGTTAAATCAAAATTTACTGAATATCTCACAAGAGCAGAGCAATTAAAAGAACATTTGGAGAAACAACAGGACAAAACCAATGCAGCCGAGAGCTCAGCATCTAATGGTTCGACAAAGGCCAAAAAGAGTGGAGACGGTGATGATGACGATGCAGACACTAAGAAGTTAAGAGGGGCTCTTGCAGGTGCCATTCTTTCGGAAAAGCCAAATGTAAGTTGGAATGATATTGCTGGATTAGATGGTGCAAAAGAAGCACTTAAGGAAGCAGTGATCTTGCCAGTGAAATTCCCGCAACTATTTGTTGGCAATCGTAAGCCCACATCAGGAATCTTGTTATATGGTCCTCCGGGTACTGGTAAGTCTTACCTTGCCAAGGCAGTTGCTACCGAAGCCAATTCTACATTTTTCAGTGTATCTTCGTCTGATTTGGTATCCAAATGGATGGGGGAATCCGAAAGGTTGGTGAAGCAATTATTTACAATGGCCAGGGAGAACAAGCCTTCTATTATCTTCATTGATGAAGTTGATGCATTGTGTGGACCAAGAGGCGAAGGTGAAAGCGAGGCTCTGAGAAGGATCAAAACAGAATTGTTGGTGCAGATGAATGGTGTTGGGAACGACTCTCAGGGTGTCTTGGTTCTTGGTGCGACTAATATCCCTTGGCAATTGGATGCGGCTATCAGAAGAAGATTCGAACGAAGAATTTATATTCCATTGCCGGATGTTGAAGCTAGAACCAGGATGTTTGAGATAAATATTGGAGAAGTTCCGTGTGAGTGTACCCCTCACGACTATAGAACCTTGGCAGAGATGACTGATGGGTATTCTGGTCATGATGTTGCTGTGGTGGTCAGAGACTCTTTGATGCAGCCCATCCGTAAGATCCAGCAGGCAACCCATTTTAAGCCAATAATTGATGAAGATGATAAAGAGAAATTAACGCCATGTTCTCCAGGGGATGAAGGGGCTCGAGAGATGAGCTGGATAGACATAGGCACCGACGAATTAAAAGAGCCTCCATTGACAATTAAAGACTTCATAAAGGCTATCAAGAACAACAGACCAACAGTTAATGATGCGGATATTGCAAGCCATATCAAGTTTACTGAAGACTTTGGACAGGAGGGTAATTAATGAAGATTTGAATACTGCATGATTTCAATTCTACTTTATTAGTTTTAATAAAAATTAATTATACATTTTCAACTATTTGAGGAACTCGAAACAGAGTACTAGTCTCTTTCTCTATAGCTTTCGTTTGCTCTCAGTGGCGATCTTTCCCTTTGTCTCATTCTATCAGCAAAAAGATCTTCTTCATCGTCTCGCCTGCTTGGTCGGCTGCTCTTTCCTCTCAATTTATCAGCAAATAAATCCTCCTCGTCGTCATTGTTTTTAATGGTAGATGCACCTTCGTGTCTATTCCTGCTATCCCTGTCGTATCTCCTTCTGTTCTTTGAGCGTCGAGGTTTTCTCTCAGGCTCACCGTGAAGCAAATAATACCTAGAATAGACTGAAGCATTTTTCACTTTTCGGTCCAGTTGGAACGATTGACGCAAGTATAACACGATGGACGTTTCGTCTTCTTCCATCCCACCGTCATTGTCATTGTTTTCATCACTGTTTTTGGTCTCTTTTATGTCCAATCTATTCAATAAATTCAAATGTTTTTTGAATTCTATAACCGGGTTATAAGATTTGGTTTCCCGCTCTTGAACAATATCGCTCACATACTGTTGGTTTTCAAGAGATGCGAGTGTTGTAGTACTTTCGTCCACTGATGTAGGATTCAATGGTGTAGTGGATAGCTTTTCCATTGCCTGTGAGCACTCTTCGTGAGTTTTGAACACAATGTTTACGGCTTCATCATTAATCCATTCTACTTTGAAAGTGATTTGATCGTCGATTGGTTTAGGATTGTAGGCAATCTTAATGGCGCCAGTATCGTCTTCGCCTTGAACAATGTCAAAGTTAAGGTAATAGTCTATGAACGCCTTGATATCATTGGTGGACAAGCTGTCGACACCACGAATATGAAGTGCTTCTGGTCGAACAGTTTCAACATTTCCATTAATCGTTACATCCACTGCTTGCAGTTTCAATTTGTCTTCTCTTTCTTTCTCGTCCTCCAAGGTTTTCACCATGAATCCCCCATAAGGAGCCACCTCCGGCTCCGTACTATTGACATTTATCAGCCAACTCATCTGCTTGGTGTTGATATCTGGTTGTTCAATCACTATGTGGAATTTTTCAACGAAAATGCGACTAATACGTGGAATACAAGACATAGGTTTGTCGTATGGTACATTTAATATACATATTTAACTATAGGCATGCCTGAATCACTAACAATTGAAGTTAGAGAAGTGACTATTCTTTCACTTTAAAGGACTATGCCTTATTCCACTTTTGGGTGGCGGCTTATTCTTGATGAGGGACGATATCCTCATCCTTGCTCTTACTCTCAACTCCACCATTTTCCCCTGGTTCGCCATTCTCCTTAGCACCTATTCTGTGGCCTTCACCGTCATCTTTGAATTCTCTAATAAATAATACATTATTGCACCTTATAAATATTTCCCCGAGTAGTTCTTCTTGTCTTGACTCTTTGTTGCCGCCATTTTCGTGAACAATCTCGTAGGTATTTTCCAATTGTAGGTTCATATAGTTGTCTATGGATAGCAACGTTCCCTTGTATTCAGTTTTGTTCCATTTTAGCCTCACTATCACTTGCTTTCCAACAAGAGACTTTAGAAAGGGCTTGGGGTTGATGGGTTGAAACTACAACAAATGTTAGTACTATTCAATTTCAAATCGTGAATTCACATACGGTTGACATTTTGACCAGCTAATTTGCACACGCGGAGGCTACTTTTACCGTTTATTCTTCTGATATTCGGGGTATGTATTCTTTAAGTAGGTTTGTGCTTTTGCGATGATAAAGGTCGGAATCGCTCACGATAATTTACAGTAAAAAACACGAAATTTTTATGAACCCACCATAGTAAAGACAACTTCAATCACTACGAATTTGACTATATTTGAAGCACTAGGTTTAGTTTTAGCTTATTTGCATATAGTCCCAGCATGAGCAAATTAAAGCAGGTGTTCATCATTGGTGGGTTGATACGATTTTTGGTGCCCACCCTTATCCCACAAGTGGTTGAGGTTCTTGGTTCTACTGTGGAATTGTCAACACCGATTAATTCATACAAATCGCTACGAGAGGCGTTCTACTACTTGAACCAGGGAATTGATTTATATGATGGCGGTGTTAATCATCATCCTCCAGTACTAGTGGCTGTGCTATCTTTGTTGAATTATTTGCCGTTCTCAGATATCATTTTCAATGCCATCTATGCCTTGGTGGATTTAGCCATTGCTTGGAGATTAATTCAACTTAACCGCTGGTATAATGACTACAACAGTAAAAAGACAGGAAGGAAAATTGTTGGGTTTAATGATGACTTTATTGCTAGTTTTTACTTGTTCAATCCATTGATTATCTTGACCAACCTTGCCCATTCCACCACTATCTTCTCCTGGATCTTTATTCTCGAATCAGTGAACCAGGTTATATTTGTCGAGAATGTTCCCAGGGCTATGATTGCTTTGGGGACAGCATGTTACCTTTCATACAGCCCACTTTTATTGTTACCATCAATAATCGCATTGGCACACGCTTTGTCTCCTCCAGGTAAGGACTTGAAAAAAATATATGCTGAAGGAATAGCAATATTTTTGTCAACATTGGCATTATACTTGATGTCCTCCTTTGCAATTACGGCGTCCTGGCAATATTTGGATCAATGCTTTGGAACCATTATCTTATTCAAGAAAATATCTCCCAACGTGGGTCTTTGGTGGTACATTTTTACGGAAATGTTTGACTTTTTCAGCCCATTTTATGTTGGAGTATTCAACATATATTCATTAGTGTTTATCATTCCTATTACATTGAGGCTTTTTGAATTTAGGACCACTCCTAAATTAGGGGATTCGTTTTTGGCAGTTGTCATGTCGTACATATGGTTATCCTTCACCAAATCATATCCAACAATTGGAGATTTGGCATTTGCTTTATCCATTTTGCCAATTTTCAAAAGCACAGTGGTTCCATTCTGCAAGTACAGTTTGGTCACAGGATTAACATTATTGATTTCATTGCTTCTTTCTCCAATCTTCTATTACTGTTGGATCGTGTTAGGCAATGGTAACTCCAACTTCTTTTACAGCATCAATTTAATCTGGGGTGCAGTACATGTGTTGATTATGATGGATATGATTTGGGGAAAATTGGTTTACGATTATGCATTGCAGAACGAAGTATCCGAGAAGGAAATGACAAAGCTTAATTTGGCTCAACTTTGAGTTGGTTGCGATCATTTTTAAGTGTCCATGAATTATTGCGTAAATTTTATTATCAAAAGCCTGTTTTGATTAGTTAGGTGCAAAAAATGAAAGTAGAATGTAGTTAGTTTTGGGTATATTTATTACGAAAACATACTCTATGGTAAAAAATTGGGTATCGGAGAGTATCTAAAGTCATTTAAACAAACTGGCTAATATACTTTTGCAGGAAGATGTAACAATGTCTACTTATACATTGAACGGCCTTCTTATAAATTTGAATATATTGCTAGTGGTTCAAGGAAGTTGAAATCTTCATTTATAGCGCCAAAACAACTTCACCTGAAAGATTACCTTGTATTGGTAATCGTATAAATCACGATTAAAAGAGTAATTGTAAACAAAATCCATAGCTTATTTCCCTATGTTGCAAGATCAATCTTTTCTCATCAAATCGTGTGTGAGAAAAAGAGAGAATTCTTTTCATAACTTCCAAATTAATCTATTTCAGGATAAATTGTATAGATGTTAATACCACGGCTTGGTTGCAAAATCAGAAAACCCTAGATTTCAGATCCACACTGAAAGTTGCTGCATTGGGGGTACCTAGAACGCACAATTCTCGGGCACGTGACTAAAAATCTTACCAATCAACTGCTGAGAATTGTTTATTAGCAGTGCGAAAAAAATAGGTATTGAAAAATTGTACTGGTGAACAGGACTACATCAAATTGGAGCAACAACCCAGAGCAAGACATTTCCCTCTTTGGTGTCATTCAATCCAACAACCCGACGGATATATAAAGAGGTAACGAAGAATGTTGTCTCGTGTTTCATCTCGTGCGTACAGCACCGCATTAAAAGCAGTCAAGGTCACTGCCAGAGAATCATCAGGCGAGTTGACCAACCTTTCCGTTGTGGTTAACAATGCTGGATCCAAAGCAGGAAACAAGTCGGGTATTTCCCACTTGTTGTCAAAGTACACATTTTTGAACAATGGTGCTAAATCTGCCTTGAGATTCACGAGGGAGTCTGAGTTGTTGGGTGGTGTGTTTTCATCTGCTGTCACCAGAGATGCCTTAATCTTGAACACTTCCTTCTTAAAGCAAGATTTGCCTTACTATGTTGAAGCTTTGGGCAATGTTTTGTCTAACACTTCTTTCAGACCCCACGAATATACTGAAGTTGTGTTGCCAGCTGCTAAAGCAGAATTTGAAGCTGCTCATTCTGACAATGCATTTGTTGCCTTGGAAGAATTGCACCAATTATCTTTCAGAAATGGCTTGGGTAATCCTTTATATTACGATGGTACTGCTAAGATTACCGTTGATGAAATCCAAGAATTTTCAAAGGATGCCTTCAAGACTGGAAACATCTCTATTGTTGCTTCCGGTGCAAACAGTACTGACTTGGAGAAGTTCGTGGAAGAATCTGCCTTCTCATATTTGAGTTCCGGATCTTTGCCTGCTGCTACTGTTGAATTCTTCCACGGTAAGGAATCTAGAATCAGGGCCAGCGGTAAATCTACTGCCATCATTGGTGTCCCTATTAAGCCAGAGCAATTTGGCAAATACGAAGTATTGTCTGCAGCTGTTGGTACAAATGTTTTGCCTAACCCAAGTAGCCCCTTGTCACAAATCCCAGGAGCTACTTCATACTTGCACAAATACCAAGATGCTGGTTTGTTTGTTGTTTCTGTTAGTGGTACAGGTGCCGAAGTTGCTCAAGGTATCAAACAAGCAAAGAAGATTGTCGATTCCATCACTACTTCTGAATTGAGCAAGGCCACAAAGGCTGCAGAATTATCAGTTGCATTACAATCTACATTTGAGACTCCAGTCAATGTGAAAGTTGAAGCAGGTGAAGCCAAGTTGGGACAATTCAACTATGTTGCAATTGGTGAGGTTGATGTATTGCCATATGCCAACGAATTGTAATGAAGTCCGGCACCAATAAACTCCTCAAGTTTGCCATAACAAGAACATCTTTATGCTAACTTTATTTCATGTGCATATACTTTGGATCAAAAGTTTCATAGGCGATGGTGGTAAGGTGAAATACAGGATCACCTCGCCATGAACAACTGGATTAAACACCTGACAGTATCTATTCGTATCTAAGAATAAATTCATTTTTTGTACTTTCTCTCTAATGTATGTATTTTTACGGATCTCGGTTGGAACCATTCTTCAGCTTTGTTCCGATACCGGTCTTCGTTTGAAGGACCTTGGGTATATTCTCGCACATGGATCATTATGGCTATCTTTGAGCTATACCAGTAGTAATGAATAAAGTCGTGCGCGCTGCACAAACTATTCCAAGTACACAATTTTTCTGATGCTCATCAAAGATGTAGCGATTACCATTCAAGTCATAGTCGTCCCTTGTATACTTTAATTCAATAAACAATGTCTGACGTCGAAGATAACGCATTTAATGAAGGGGTGGAAAATTTTGACGATTTTGACCAGCCAGATCACTTTTCTGACAATGAATACGAAGAACCACAAGCTAATGGCGGTGATGTTGAAATAAAATCGGCAGACGGAAGAACGGTAGTCAACGGCGGTTTTGGTCCTGAAGATGCCCTTAACTCTCAACCTAGACAAAAAACTGCTAAAGAATTGGCAATACCAAAGGAAAAGAGAACCACGACACCCTACATGACAAAGTACGAACGGGCAAGGATATTAGGAACGAGGGCGTTGCAGATATCGCTTAATGCTCCTGTTTTGGTGGATATTGAAGGTGAAACTGATCCATTGCAAATTGCCTTGAAGGAGTTGTCGCAAAGGAAGATTCCCTTGGTTGTTAGAAGATATTTACCTGATGGTTCCTACGAAGATTGGGGGTGTGATGAATTGATTGTTGACCAGTAGCAATCCCAGACATTGAACTTCATTCATTTAGTAGTTGATCTCAACTTAATGCATATGTACACTATATTACTGTCAAACAATAATCTCGGGATTATTTCAGTTAAATTTCATAGATTTCCAAATCTTTTGTATATTATCCCTAGAATCAATAAAACTATCCCTAGAATCGATGAAACTTCACATTGAAGTTAGTCAATATAGGCATCTATCCATTTCGATGCTAAAAATATCTGTTTGCCGTCCATCCTTTCTTGTACAAACCCTTCCACTAATCTATCAAACGTTGATCTTGGAAGTCTGTTATCCCCAGAACCGATTTCCCCTAATTGAACCGAGCAGCATGCCTCTTTCAACTCGTTTAGGTTTATCTCTAGTTCCTGTTTAAACCGGGTACGATCCTCCTCTTCTTTTTGGTACACTTTTAAGGCGTCGTATATCACATTTTTATCTTCAAATTTGCGGAGTTCTCTTGCCATGATATTCAGAAACTGAGCAAAATTTATTCCTTGGGCCGACTTATCTTCTCCATCAATACTTAACATCGCCAACATCTGGTCGTCTTTAGGGGGCTTGATCCCAAGAGCTGAGTATATTTTCTGTAGATCATCCTTGGTGATTAGAGAGTCTCTGGACTCTCCATCTATCAACGTGAACGCGTTTCTAAGTTGGGCTTTTTGATTAGCTGAAAGTGAGTTTAGATGCAGCATGTTAATCCCTGTATGATTTGATACGTAGATGTGGCTTGACCCTGTTTGCTGGCTAGTTGATGTTCTGCAATCTTGATTTGAAAACGTAAACAAAATTCCTGTTCGCGTATATTTACTGTTTTGATGGAATATCCAAGCAAGCATGGAGGGCAACTTGTACAACCAGCCAATTGTCATAGACAATGGATCTGGTAATCTAAAGGCGGGTTTTGCCGGCGAGGATCAACCTCGAACGTATGCAAGTGCCATTCTTGGGCGACCCAAGTACCAGAAGATAATGGCTGGATCAATGTTAGCATCCGACGACACCACTGCGATTGAAAATCGAGAGGAGGTATTCATAGGCAATCTGGCCCAGCAAAATCGAGGATTATTGAAGCTTCTGTATCCTGTTGAACACGGAATAGTGACTAATTGGGATGATATGGAGAAATTATGGTATCATACATATACTCAGGAATTGAAGACAACCGCTGAAGAACATCCATTGTTGATTACTGAGGCACCTTTAAATCCCCGGTCCAATCGGAGTAAAATGTGTCAGATATTGTTTGAACAATTCAATATTCCTTGCATGTACATTTCTATTCAGGCGGTGCTATCATTGTATGCGTCTGGAAGAACAGTTGGGGTAGTAGTGGATAGTGGCGATGGTGTCAGTCATATTGTCCCTGTATACGAGGGGTTTGCCTTACCCACGTCAATAAAGAGAATGGATATTGCTGGTAGAGATATCACCGAGCATTTGTCATATAATATTAGGCGAATGACAGGAGTCTCGTTGCTGAGCAGCTCGGAAATGGAAATTGTGCGGTTAATCAAAGAAAACTGTTGTTTTATATCAAAGGATCCAGTTCGAGACGAAAAGATCTATGGAGCTAGCTATCTAGCAAGAGGAGGTAAGGCGTCAGAACTATTTGCATCCTACAGATTACCCGATGGTCATGACATTCAATTGGGAGTGGAGCGATTTAGAGCACCGGAAATCTTATTTAATCCCCAATTAATTGGTGAAGAAACTCCTGGAATTCATCAATTGACATCATTAGCCATAGCTAAAACAGATTTAGATCTACGCCCCATACTATATCAGAATATCATATTGTCGGGAGGAAATACTTTGTTGAAGAACTTTGGGGATCGACTACTCAAAGAATTGAAACAATCACAGCAGCAGCTGGATATCAATTCGAACAGCATATGGAATAAGAGTGTGGAAAATTCCTCGTATGATACTAAGATGAAGGTGAAAATATATGCTCCGCCAGAAAGAAAATATTCTACATGGATAGGAGGGTCTATTCTCGCAGGGTTATCAACTTTCAAGCGAATGTGGATCACCTCTGAAGAATTCAAGGAGAATCCAGACATTGTTCATACAAAATGCATGTAGTTGGTCATTATAATATTATTTACACAATTGAAGATCAGGATTAATCAACTGTTTCGAACGTTGGAAATCTTAGATGCAATAATATCTGTCACCAAAATCGCCCAACCCGGGTACAATATATTTATTCTCATCCAATTTTTCATCGATACCTCCCGTAATAATTTTAACTTCGGGATATTTTTCTTGAAAAGCCTTTATGCCTTCTGGTGCAGCCAAGAGATTCAAAAACAAAATTTGATTCATTTTAACTCCACGAGCCAACAAAACTTCCACTGCCATCATGGCGGAGCCACCAGTTGCCAACATAGGATCCAACAAGAAAACAAACCTTTCACTTATATCTTCGGGCAATTTTTCATAGAATAACTTTGGCAATGCCGTTTCTTCGTCTCTTTGAATTAAAATTTTACCAATTCTCACCGATCTACAACAATCTCTTAACCCCATCTCCATCGACTCACCCGCTCTTACAATAGATACACCGCATATCTTCCCTAAGAACTTTGCCCCTTTGTATTCATGGCCCCCATGGCATTTGATGATTGCATCCTCAACTTCAAGTTGATTCAAGCCCTCTTCCACCAATAATCGAATGATTCTATCAGAGTAAAACACAAAGTCTCCTCTTTTGGTAGACTGATCACGGATGATTGAGTAAAGCCCCCTCAATTGGTTGGTCTGAGGGAGCAATATAACGTTCTTTCCGAACTGTTGTGAAGACGACATCTATGGTTCTCGAGCGTGGTGTTGATGAATGTGTAGGTCGCGATGTCTTACCTGAAAAAAAGATGGAGATGCCCATAATAAACCTGGTGATGCTACGAAGCTGCAAATGCGTCAGCCTCGAGTGCGCAGCACCACGCAAGATTTTTCGCTAGCAATGATTCTCCACAAAGACAAGAAACACTACAATATGAAATTACATCTAAATGCATTGCTAGTTGTTACTTTGAATACAAAAAATCTATAATACACTGTGATATCTCATTCACTTTCGCTCTATTGTTCTTCCTGTTGCACAAACGGGTTGTCAATAATCGCACTTCCATCCATTGGAGAAATAGTCAATAAGGATGTGTATCTTACCACCACCAAGCCAAGATCTCTGGTTTCCTTCGTCAATACCAGGTCATCTTCGGGATCTATAGATATTAGTAACATATTCTCAATAAATAACCATTCATTTACCGTTTATCTCCAAACAGTAATGGTCTACAAGTACGTACCCCTTATGTTTTCCTTGACATCTTCTAATACCAAATTCATCAATTGATCAAAACCCTTCAAAACACCTGTTACCTGTCTTCCTCCAATGAATTTCACCCTTATTTCCTTGTCCTTATAGTTATTCAAATCCAAGATGGCTTCCCTCTTGGGACCTTCTTGTTTGGGTGCATTGGGATTGTTTCTTCTTCTGTTAGGTTGCCTTGTTTGAGATTGTCTCTCCAGGTGCTGTGATTGAAGGTGTTGCTGCCAGAATGTTAGTATCACTTATCTTGGAAAAACAATTATCACCTTTTACGTACATTTTCAGACATGATGATTTGCTTTAAGCTAGTATAGTCTTGGACTGTTGAACCCTTTCAAGATTTTTTCTTCAATATGAGGGTAGTGTAACATTTCAAATATCAAACAAATACGTCAATGTCACTAGAAAGGTCTCCTGCTAAAAGGTCTCCTGCTAAAGATTGGTGTAAAAACTGGGTCATGCTTTCTTGAATGCATCTATTTGAAGTGTCTGGTATGTACAGAATATAATTAACTATTTATCTGGGGCTATGCTTTATTAATTACAAGGTAAGGTGTCTGCAATGCTCTTCTATATTCAAAATTCGTTTGTCAACCACAACCTTTCTCTCTTCTTCTTCTCGGAAAGGGATTTAGAAGTTTTCTTGGATCCTAGTTTGGCCATAGTTTGGGAGTTTAATCGTCTCTCTTGTGCAAAGAAATATGCTAATTTGCCCACCGGCACATTGAATTGTTTGCCTAGTTTACTCAACGTCCATTCCTCGGGATTGTTTGTTCTCAACTGTTTTATTGTCTTTAACGTATCAGCAGTAATACTATAGTCTCTGAGATGTACTGGTTGATATTCTGCAATGATGGGCATATCGTGCACTACCTCCTTTGGATATTTGATCCCCAATTGTACGTTCTTGCGAGGATCATTATCAGGAAGAAACAAATTGGGTATCTGCATATGTGGTTGGATTATTGCTGAGGGTGGGTTAAATATCAATCCTTGTGTTCTCACCGGCTTCATATTAAAAACAGATCTATCTTTATTAAACTTATTGACGGGCACCGGTTCAAAGGAAACGGATTTATTGGAAGCCCTGCGTATAAATGATCGAATCATATCTGCCAACTAGTACTTAAAGAAATGTCTTGTATTGTTATCTTTGAAGATACAGTATATTAAGTATTTGCCGTAACGAAAAGTTTTTCAAGAATAAAAAAATCTATACTGTCGTGTGTTAATTATTTTTTGGTTTTCTCACAACTTAGATTGAAAAACGACGACTAAATTACATCTACCTTAAGTATCAAATGTGTAATAGTTGAATACAAATAGCATAATGTAGATTTACTACTTAATACTTGTTACTATACCATGGTCATAGGATGAGCTCCAATAAAACTTATTTTTCTTTTCTACACCACTAGCAGGAAGTTGTTGTGAATAATGTTATGATACTGTAGTGAACACAACGGAAGCAAAAAAAAGGAGAAATGAATCGATTTAATTTAATCATTTAAACATTAGTAGACGTTAAACTTGTCATTTTTAACTTAATGTAGGCTTAAATGTAGATATCCAGGGAAAACTTTCTAAGATCTAGAATAAGTCTAAAAACTATTGATTGGAAGTTAGAAATAAAAATGAATTGCACCACTGATGGAAATGTGTTCTCGCAATACAAAGAGCTTATTAAGAGAACTTAAATACTGTTCAGAAGCTTTTATTACCTATAAATGGTGTTTATTTTCAGTATCTTATAGGTTAGGTATTTCGTTTGCATCAATTATGATCTGCTTGGTCTTTTAATTCATAATGTAAATTCTTTAATTCAAATCGTTTTTTGAAAATAAAAAATTGATTAAAATATCACCTCTTGCCGGTTGCATAATGACAATTATAATCAAAAGTAGCTCATATCACAATCTAATACTTAGCAAAATTCGTTCTATTCCATTTTAATGGCAATACAAGTATAATATACATCTCTAAAGGTATTTTTTTCTATGTGCGTCAGAGATTTTGCAATTATTGAACAAAATTTTGTGGTAAACGCTGCAAAAATCCGAACATCCTTCGGAAGGTTTCTAAATGCAATATTTATTTGGGAATTTAGTATATCTTGGATCTAAAATGCTTTAGTACTTAAAAATATAATATAACTTTATAATGACTTTAAATCTGAATGGATATTTTTTCTAAAAGAAAACAAATCATAAATCTCCGATATAGTGTAACGGCTAGCACGGTTCGCTTTCACCGAGCAGACCCGGGTTCGACTCCCGGTATCGGAATATATATTTTTTTTGAATTGGGAATTCAAATAACTACTTCTGGAAGAAAATGAAACATCGTCCAAAGCAGAAGTTAAGCAATAATAATCAGTTAATAATGAATAAAATAGAAATTAATCAAAGTTGAATGAAGAAATAGGTTACCAGAAGTACGTCTATTTTAGGATTCTCAAAGAATAAATCCAAATTAGCATTACTACGATAATGTCATTTTAGCGGGAAAGCATTTTGCTCACGAGAAAACTAAAGCGATATTAACCAGCTTGGTTTAACCTTTTTACATGCTACAACGCATCAATTGGTTTAAAATAATGTTGAAAATGATAATTTCATTCAAATGAAATTGCTCACGTTTGCTTGAATTAGTAACATCAACTGTTTAGGTACATACCCTTGGATCCAAATTCAGTAATTCGTAAAAATTCCTATTGAGTGAGAATCAAGACCAACACATGGTAGTTTAAGCTATACAGTTCAATTATGCCAAATAATCTCTTCAAATTGTAAGTTTGTAACAAAAAGGTGAATGCAATAAATGCAATATATGCAATAATTCTTATTCGAATAAAAATTAATGGTCTGAGAAGCCAACAAGAATAATATTTGTATTTAATCAACGAGCTTTATATCAAAATATTAAATGAGTGGATAATTACATTGAAAAATTTATTACCCATTTTATAACCATCAGGCGAATTACACTAATTTTAAACAATAGTCTTGAACCTGTCAATTTAATATGATCTCTTGATCACAACAAATTTAATTCACAAGAAATAGTGCAACTCGATGACTTCAACTAAAACCGTTTTCAATGTTGAATTCAAGAAAACAATGTATACCATTATTTATTGGGTAATGTACTTTCTAAAGCCAACAATATAAATTGAATCCACAATACATTTCAACTAAACACAAGACTGTTATCCTAATTGAACTTTCGCCAGAACTCACACATTTTTCAGAGTAAAGATTTTACAGACGCAACTTTCTTGATCTCCAAATTCTAAATGAGCTTTCGGTTGCCATTTAATGCCTACCTCTCCTGGGAACGATGATCAACAACCAGGAACTCAAAATCCTCTGCTATACTGTTATTTTGAAGAAAACTCGTTGTACTATTTTGAACAATAGTAATTTTAGTGAATAAGAAAATTTTTTTGGTTAAATCGAGATCGTCAATCACTTAACCCAATAAAATGATTTCTGAGCAATAACTACATCCATTGTTCGTAATATCTAACATACACGGACATACACAAATAAAACCCCGATTCAGAAATGGTTCCCTTTTGGGTGGATAGAACACTAGAAATACTGACACCTCGAAGTGTTTCCAATGGAACGGCATCAACAGTAAATTACCACTTATTTGGTCCCCTCAAATTTATTTTCTATTCCTATTTACGACTACGATTATTGCCATGAATCATATATTGGAGGGTTTTTGATTGTTCGTCCGTTGGATTTTAAACGCCGAGACGATAACATGTCGAACAGACTATTTATTTGCGATCAAATGAAGTTTGGAATGCAAAATTAATTTGTGCAATGGAATGAACTTTAAAAGCATACTCAGCCATGAATTATTGCTTTTAATGAAATGGGCAACATATCGTTTCAGCAGGAGCATGAAGTTCGAAGTGTTGCACATAAGTTGCGCTCAATGCACTAAGGTGAATTGCCCCTGAATGAGGTAGTATGCGAAGTCAACGCCAATTGTTCCATATCTGAATGTATAATTGACTGTAAACAAAATGAACCGTCTACATTATAAATATAAATCTACATACTGCCAAGGATTATCTACTCCAAGAAACTCGAATGTTATCTGCAGTGATTACCATCTTGTGTTTGTCTTGATCCAAGTTCTTAGGTAAAGATACATGAATATTATTTTATCAAGGGAATGGATAATTGCAACTACGGCTATATCAGACTTGCCCGCTTAATAAATTAAGTTGTATTTAGGAACGACTCCTTTTATTTAGACAAACTTTTGTTAGTTAGTCGCTTAATTGACTTTTGCTTGAACATGCACAATGCAAACAACAACCAGTGTTAGCACTTTTATACAAAGAGGCTGCAGACAATTATTTTTTAGATGCGTAAATTGCCAATATTATTTTTTATGTTTCTCCTTGCATCAATCAAATCGGAATGCACAATAAAACAAATAAAGGTCAAAAAGGTCAAAAAACCACAACCTATGCTCAGACAAGTAAACCTAAACTTATTGGAATAGAATTGAATATTTAACTTTGCCTGTTTTGCCTCTAAAAATATTTGAACAATTTTGATTCAAATTTGAGTTGGATATGCGATTTCGGTTTGACTGTCAACCTACATATGGAATATTGCGGTAATCATACTTGCAATTATAAATGGATATGAATCTACTTAGATATAATCGTGGCAAAATAAATCAATAATTGATATATACAGCTAATATTTACAAAAGTGAGAAATTATACAAGCAAACCGTAAACATATGCAATATTTAACAACATCGAGCAATAATGAGTGCTTTCCTTTTAATTTCAGCTCAATCTGCTTCGAATTATCATTTCCAACAATTAGAAAAAGCGAAGAAACATAAGAGGTCTCATCGGCAGAATCATAATTCAAGTGACAATTCATCAACTTCAACAACAGTATCTAGAAGATCATCAACAACTACCATATTGGATCCACCTAACAAATACTATGATGTCAACACTAGTAAATATTCCAAATTTAAGCCAGAACTCTTCGATACATTCCTAAACGACTATCAAAAAGAATTTGACTCTATGAGTCGGGTATTCGAGTACCATAATCGCAATGTGGAGTTAAATGAATACAAGAAGGAAAGTAATAATCACCATCTATTCACGCCAAAGCTGATTGACATTCTCCGGTATACTTACTTTTCCGATATTGAATACGATCCTCACCTTATATCTTCACGCGTAAAACAAAAGGATGAATTGGGAAAATACAAGTTGAAATACATGCGACGAATTGCAAGGTTGCAAAGTAAAAACAAGAAAAGCAAAAAAAAGAGCCAAGAGTATTTATCAGAATCTAGTATAGAATCGGAAGCAAGCGATAGTGATGAAGACAGTATTTACTCTGAAAGGAGGACCAACAAAATAAAACCAAGGTTTATTAAGCCAAACATAAATTTTGGAGATTATTTGAATACCCCCGAGAATTTTTATTCTTTTTCACAAGATACCTACGATGACCTATATTTTGACCACGAAGAATACAACCAGGAAAATCCCACAAATATTAGAAAATTATTCAAAAGTAATCAATTTTGGAATAATTGTCATCAAGATTTGAAATTTGAAAGCATGCAGAGCGATCTAGAGATTAGCTATTTTGACTTGTTACCATCAATTAATCAATCTATGGAGTTTTATAGAGAACTATTGGACTACTTCTTTTACAACTTATACACACTTCGGGCCAAGTGGGAAGGTGTTTCGAACCTTGAAGATATTAAATTTTTAAAAAAGAAATGCTTCCATTATTTCCATGATTCAAGTTACGTATTCTTTGACGACATGACTATCAAGCATCAAAAAATGTACAAATCACAACTGGAAATAATAAATTTGCTAAATTGCAATGAAGGAAAACATAGAACTCAAAGTTACAATCAAGTCACAAAAATAGTCTATCAAAAATTGATTGAAACCATTATTAATAATCTCAAATTATCTTTGCACGAAGAGCGTGGACAGAGAGACGGCGAGTTATGGCAATTATGGAGTGAATTTCTTCATTTCATTTTCTTCGAGTTATTAAAATTTGAGGTACCCAACGAGGTTAATATTGACCTTATTTCAAGAGAAGATAAACAAAAAGCTAATGCACATGATCAAACAAATTCAATATCTCCGAATAGCACCTTCCGAAACCTGATTTCCTCAAAGCTGTCACACCAGTCGTACTTATCCTTGACAACAGGAAAATCGATACTTTCCAACAAAAATAACCCTCCAAATCATGCCAATTCGATATGCACATCCAAGAGCTTGTTGTTCGAAGAAAGAAATGACACCTGTAAAACAAATTTCCTTGCTCCACCTCCAATTTATAAAACAGATTTTGCTACTAGTGCTCCATCTTTAATGACACCAATTCAAAGTGGAAATAGTTACAATACTCTCGTTAGTCTGTCACTGGAAACTATCAAGAGACCAAAATCGAGAATTTCTTTGTTCAGAAAGTTCAGAAAATAATATAAGTTTTATGAGTTGACTTGAAAATAGAGATTTGAATAACTACTTAATGGATAAAAGTTGAATAGACGATGTTTAACCGTCAATGAAAATTATAAGAGACATTCCATGAGCATGAAAACTAGGCACGTTTTAGTAGCTGTTGCCAACCAACCTGTCCGCACGTTAAGGAAAATAAATTCTGGAGTAAACTGCGTTAGTCGACAAAGCCTCGAGTCAAGATATTCAGTTTCAAGAAGATCTGCAATTTAATGGAATATAATAAAGCAGATAAGTTATTCATAGCGGTACTTTATCACGTTCCTATTTACGCATTTACTCGCCTCAGAATCGTTTTTTTATTACTACAGTTTTTGACGAAGTTATCAACACAACCAAATGGAACCAGTTTTCGTCTAATGCTGAATTTACAATTAATCCTTTCCATATGATGAGGGACATGAGTTGCAGTTCTACTTCATTGAATTTCAATTGCTGTAGATGATGAGTTTCTACCCGTGAAAATTGTTTTAATACTAGTGATTAATATTCAAGAAAAAAAGGTGTCGGTTACGAGACTAGTATGTCACAAAAGTCTTATATTGGTGTGTATAGCAAACTAAGACTTTGTGAGACTATAAGCTTTTGCTTAAAAAGGAAGGAGGCAAGGAACTCCATCGTTCCAAATGTTTTAACAGCCCTAGAAGAGATGATTATTCAAAAACAAACATGATAAACTCAGCTAGATATGCACTTTATTACTTGTATTTACATTAGGTTGTAGACGTATTACTGCACTTATGGACTACATACGTGCAATTGTGCGGCTCAAATTCTAAATAACAACCAGTTACACCGAAAAACGATGCTAGCACAAGAGGAGGAAAAGAAGGGATTTTAATCTTTCTTGTTTTCCCATGTGTTTCTAAGACATAGACAAGACTCGTATGAATGAAACTTTATCAGATTTATCTCAAGATTGATTCATAACATGCATTCCAAAAGCTCAAAACCTTGTAGTATATATGACAAACGATCCAGTAGCCAGATGTTTACTTTTCGGATAAATTTAGATAACTATAAATTTGGAAAGTGCACGTATAAATTATAATTCTTTAAGTTGAAATTACATTTCCTAATTTGGTGAACGTAATTTGGGCATCGAGATATTGGCTTTAAATCTAACCATAGAGTGTTTGTTGCCCCTAAGTTTCCAAAATTGTTCTTTTTCAATAGCCAAGAGTGGCTATTGTTTTTTCTTATATTAACTCTTGCAGCTTATTTTCCAATTTATGAGAAGGACAATACAATGACCTGGCCAGCCATGATCCACAGCTAAGAATTAATTATGAATCACATGTATAGGGGTAGCTGGTATAGCAACAAGGATATAAAATAGAAAATTTTGAAGCCATAAAGAAAGGAAAACAGGGGTACCGAAAACGGTTACCACTCTTATTCGTATCACTTTCATAAACATGAGCCTTGAAGAGCAACAGTTAAAGTAGCCGAATTTGATCACAAACTGGAGATAAAAATAGAATCGGCAAGTTTTCAATAAACATATCTTCAGTTGGCAACAGAAAAAAACGTATTGTAGGTTATTTTTTTTTGCACAAACTTCTGTCATGGTAATCCACTATACATCAGAGATTACACATATTTAATCCTGGTCAAATTTATATATAATGCGGTAGTTTCCACACTGTCAACATTTCACTTGCTTCTAAGTTCAGTAGATAGAAACTAATAGCGGTAACCTTTTAATCCGAGATGATCCCTCAACCAACTCAGGATAAGTCTTTATTAGAGGAACACCAATTTTACGCAAAATCAGAAAAATCAAAATGTATTATGAATAAATTGTCACTTGATGTTGGCTCATACGACTTCTCCAGCTTGTTTGAGTTGAATAATTTGTTATCAATATTATTCATATTATTTATAGGTTCTGTTGTATACAAGTGTCTTATAAGATGGTATTGGAAAAAGAGAGCTATAGCCAAGGAAAGAATGAAGAATTTTACCGCAGTATGAGAATGAGTTTTAATTAGAGTCATTCAGATCATTCACTCATTATAAGTCATTATCATGATGTTGATGATCATAAAGCTACCCCAATCCTTCAAAAAATATCACACTCTTTAAAGAGTTTCCTAATTTATAACGTCTTCACATTGCCTAATTATCTTTTGCATTATTGTCACGTCATACACCCCCGTCCATATCATAATAGTACTCTTAAGAGGCATTGCTTTTTTATTGTTGGTTTTTTGCATTTTGTAAGGGCTTGTGACCCTGGATTTTATTCATAATATTTTGTAACACTGCACTACGTTTGACAAAAATTATATGCAGGTCAACTCCACACTACATCCCACTAGATTCACTCATTTACTGGACAACCGATTTAATTTGCTGCAATACGCTACAAGTTCATTTTTGAGAGTGGCAAAAAGCAACTCTCCCTACTTGTAACGACACACAAGCTGGTCGTTTATAACTTCTGTTTGGATTCGTATTTTACTACTATCCGTCCAGCATTTTTTGGGTTTATTCATATTTTAGTTCTCATCGTAATTCGATTGTACATTCACATTAAGTAGCAGTTTTGATATGTAATGAGAGAACTTCACTTATATACGTGAGTTATAATTGAATTTTATTTTCAATCTATTAATGTTCCCTCGCTATGTATTTACGTACTAGAATTGAGCTTGCAAATGCCTCTCATGAATTGTGATGGTCAGCTATTTTGAGCATTTCTATGTCCCAGATGTTCCAATCATACCAAATGATACTAGGCAAAATGGTGACAAGATGCCATAGACAGTGTGCGTCAATTAATCTCCACCATGGCTCAAAATCATTTAATTCGAGAAAAATTCCTATAATCAAAATAAGATTGTTGAGTATTGGTATTAATGGGATGTATTTCGACTTGGAAACCCACAAATAATTAAGTTTCGTTAGCAACTTTGTCTCATATGGAAGCAACAGGATGGAGTTATTATAAATTATATAATTAAGCATGTATTTCTTGTAAACGTTTAATGAATGTAGTATCCAAAGAAACATTGCAATTGATCCCACAATAATATTGATTTTGGTGTTATACTGATAGTCCCAAAGATTATATAATCTTGTAACGTGGTATAAATACAAGACAAATAGTGATAACTGCCACACCACTAACAAGATCTTTCTCTTATAAAACTGAAAATATCTAACGCAAATAACATTAAGGTTTGATAAAACAATTGCAAATGCTCCAAAATAATCCAAGGTCTCTGTGGTGGGGGTATCTCTAACGTGAAAAAGGATGCTGAATGTCCACCCAATACAACTCACACCCAATAATATCAAGTTTTGCAAATATAATATCTTGATGTCATTATTTCCAATATTGCGTGCATACTGTCTGGCAACCTTAAACAAGTTTCGATAGCTAACATAAAAGTTACCAACCGAAAACAATACGCTAAAGAATTCTTGCATTCCGAACAATTTCACAAATGGCCACTTTCCATAGAATTGAACCATATGAAGTCCATTCTCAGCCCTGATATCGCTCAATAATTGTTGGCATTGGTAATTGCAATTTGCCTGACACGTCCACAATAACGAGGTAGTAACACAGGGGCATGTAGAAAGGCATGTTTGAAATTCAGGCAATCTATCTCCTTCTGAGCACTGCACATGAGTAAACAACCCAAACACAAGTGCTACCAAGAATAAATGAATAATGCGTTGATTCATATCATTGGTTCTTTTCTGAAATGAATGTTTACTATGTTTCTCGAGGTTGATTTTTTCTGATTTAGATTTTCGCAGTATCAGCATCACCAAAATCACTAACAAGTTTTATGCACTCAAACAATCTACAAAACTTGATATTGCAAACAGATGAATACATTTTGATTAAGTTCATTTTAATAATTTAAGAGGTAACTTGGTTTTTTCTTTTAGTGCTGTAAATTTTGGCTTGTCTGTCAACATAAACCACGGTTATTATGCCAATGACTAGGGTCAGAAGGACCAAAATGACATTCACCGGTACAGGATTCATTTTGAAGTAAGTATGAGTCCACTCATCCAACCACGATTGGAAATAGTTAAGAATTCCACTGATACATATGATTGCTCCATAGACCGTGCCGAATGTTTCAAATCCAAATACTTTGGCACAGAAATCTGATACCGTTGTATAGAATAATGGCCGATATGCAACAAACAAGCAGACGCCAATCACTCCCAAGGCATAATTACCAAATAGACCTAATATTCCAATTGTTATAGAAATTGCCAACATCACGGTTAAGACCACGACTGTAGAACAATTGTCTAAAAATACCCCAATAAAAGGAACACTGATTATACCCCCCAAAGGCAATGCAATATCGAAAAATTTGTTAATGCTTTCAGCTGCCTTTATCAGGTGAAATAAATACTGATATTGTGTGCCAATGGTAGCAACAAAGTAGTTAAGTCTTAACATCTGGATTGTACTGAAAATACACATTAACAAGAACCAATATGTTCTAATCTGGTAATGAGATGAGTATCCATGAAGTATTCCAAAAACTCCTCCTGTGTGTTCTACTAGAAACTGTTCTCCTTCGTTCTCATATGGTTGTTTCAATGCATCACCAATAGAATCCCGACGTGTGAGATGACTAGGTGGCACTTGTACCTCATTTTCTAATAACGGTGTGGTCTCTTCAATATTAACATTTTGAGCATTAGCAGGTGAAATACTATGAGATAAAATCTCATCATCATTGGTGCATAACGTGGAATCTGGACCCGTTTGATACGATTCCGAAGGCATAACCACAAATTGAGCAACAGTAATGAATGTTGGGACAGCGAGATAAACCATAAAAAACTTCTCTAAAGTAAAGCTACCCAGTGATTTGGTGTATAAAATACGATAAATCAAAAACAAGGCCGACGACGCATCAAAAGCACCAGTTATCAAAGCTAATATGGTACCACTGTTTTTTGGGAATGAATTTGACAATTGAAAAGAAGAAATGTATGCAAATGGTCCTCCTAATGCCATTGAAGCATATGCAATCAAGTATGGATCGAACCATTCCGATTGCAAATTCTTGGAAAAGATGAAAATAAAGCACGCCAAATATAAGAAACCTGCTCCAACCAAACCACAAACTCTAGGTCCATAAACATCCAAGACTCTTCCAATCAAAAGAGCGGAAACATTAGTCAAAACAGCTGCCAAAGTGAACATCATATTCAATTTCAAATCTTGCGCAGTGCACCGAGCCACCACGTTGTCACTACCTCCAAGTATTGAGATTGGCATCACATTGCCAGGAAATGATTGTAAGGCCTGTGTTTCATTGACAGACACATTACAGACATATTCGTATACATGTTCTTTAATTAACACTGGTTTTAAAGCTGCGAACCCAAATATTGGTCCCCCGGAAAGTAAGCACCAGACAATTGCACAGATACATTGGATTAACCTACTTGAATACGGAACATCCACAGCGTACATATTTTGGCGTCAAGTCAAATTAGTATTTGTAGCTTCAGATGAACTTCGTCAATGGGTTCTAAATCTTGATAAAGATGGAATGAAAGTATATTTGGAATATCGATGTGCTTTTTCTAATGAGATTTCGCTTCACTGATAAGACCAGGAGTGCATACAAATAATTGGCCAACGGTTGGCTGCAAGATCGCCAAGGTCATCGCACCAACTTGCGTTAGATACATTAAATTCGAAGTATCTAGTAGCAAGGTATCACCGTGTTTTTGTATACGGTATCTATCAAATTGTTATATTAACATAAATATCTTTGAGGATACCCGTAAATTACTAAGCCCTCTTTTTAATTTGTTCATCAAATGAACCATAGGTTGAATTGGCGTCAGGTTCAACGAATTCCTCAACAACTTCTCTTCTATCCAAAGCTGTAAACTGGTGACCGGAAACTTTGGAATACAAAAAGCTAGCCCCAATTCTCAAGGCGGCAACACAAAGAGCAATCAAAACCCCACCAACCGGTGCAATAACAAATGCCCCAAAGGGTCCCCAATCTTCGCTCGAGTAGATCCCGTTCCATACTAATAACAATTTACCCCCTTCCTTAGCACTATGATAGTAAACTGTACCAAAGATGAACACACCAAGCAATGCTCCTAAGCCTCCGCACATAACATCAAATCCTCTGAGAAACCAGAAATATCTATCACTCAAACCCAAGAAAACAGCAGGAATGATTGCTGCTGATACTAAATCAGCAATTAAATAGATCTGCAAGATATCGTCAGCAACTTTCACAGCTAGCACGACAATTGGTACCATCACTAGAACAACGAGCCCCCTCGTATAGTTGATGTGTAATTTGTTTCTGAACACATCGTTTGAAATAGTTGAAACCATAGCTGATTGAAGTGAGTCAAAAGTACAGGTTGACAATGCGATGCAGAAAATTAAAACAAATGCCACCAACCATCTTGGCATCTTGGCGAGCAAGATAAAGAAAGCATTGTATCCATTTTCATCTCCAACTTCCAAATCTCCAGACCACACTGCCAAAAAACCGGTAGTTCCGACCAATGTACAAATGGCGAAAGTGACAAATGCAGCAATAGATGTTCCAATCCATAAGTCCTTATCAGTTTTACTGGCAAAAGTTCTTAACCAAAACCCAGACATGAAACAATCGTTGGTGACAATAGCCACAAACAATATATAAACCAACTGCCAACCAAGTTTGTTTGCCTTCAAGAGACCAGATGGACCAACTTTGGAAGTATCTATTTGAATGTAAGATCCCATTCCTGCTGCACAAATAATCAAAAGTAATAAAACACAAACACCTTGAAAGTTGTCGGTTATAAAACTGATTCTGAACCCTCCCACAGATGTGTATATAGTAGTGACCACACATTCAACAATGACAGCCCCGAGAGCATTCAACCCTGTTAATGTCTCAATTGCTCCACGGATAGCAGATAATTCTCCAACCATGAACAAAAACATGGTCAAACAGGTAAAGAATGATAAGTACAAGGCGGTAACCACACCAAATCTATGTCTCACCCATTCTGTCAAGATGAATCCGTCAGGACATTTGCGTCTGATTATTGGACCAAACACAGCGAAGCCAACGATGGGTATGGCACCTGAAACTGTGTAGACCAACAAGCCATGCAATCCTGAAATATTTGCAATCTGGGAATAAGTGGTAATAATACCAACTCCCATAGCTATTCAAGAAGTTAGTTTCTATTATTCTACAAGTACAAGAACAAACTCTTTCCTCACGCAAGTGTTAACTTGATCGAGTTATTACGGTGTATTCTCAGTCCCAAAACTTCTAACTAGAAGTATTGGGACACCCGCAAAGTTTATTCAATATATTCCCTAGAATTCCGAGTTTAATCAAATCAAACCAAAACTGCGATACTTGCAGCATTAAATGATTAGTACATACCTGAAGCAATGAAATTCAAAGCCAATGGAATCCCTCGTTGTGTTCCATTTGACTGTAAGAACTCCTTAGACGATGTAAATTTCCATGCTAAAAAGAGACCCGTGAAGAGCAAGAAAGCATACGTTAAATATATGATTGCGTTATTCCCTTGAGATGAAAGCTGCGACATATCTCTCAAGTTCTATGTAGTTTCAACAGTTAACGAAGGATTTTAAAACGGATGACGAAGAAGAAAAAGAAGAAAACGAAGAAGATTTTGAGTCCAAAGCCATTCGTTCTTGATGATATAAATATTCGGCTTTACATGCGATGACTAGAACGAGGAAAGCATGCGTTTATAGGTCTCACCAAAGAAAAAATTTGTCTGGTTAAAACGATCTCGGATCACTGCATATAATCAATGCAGTTATAAAGATTAAAAAAATGCTCCACGGCAGGTTCGAACTGTCGACCTTCAGATTATGAGACTGACGCTCTGCCAACTGAGCTAGTGAAGCGATTTTTCAAACAAAAGATTTTTGTTGCCGTGTCTTTTAGTCGATTCAATTAATAGATTTTCTTAGATCTTATCAGGAATCTATTTAAAACTTCACCAAGATTAATCATACTTATAGTGTACATTTCGTTATGAATGTAAATTCCTAAACCCAATTCCATTTTATCATATACATTGATAACATGGAACTTTTTATACAAAATGAAAAAGAATATGTAGAAGACCGTTACAACATTCATAGATTATAAAACTTATTAAGCATATAATCGTTAAGATTATACGGGTGGTTTGATACAATTGTACGGAACTCATTGTTACAAGTCGTGACTCAGCCGGCTACAGAAATTATTATTTGTGATCTCTTAAGTCAAGATATGATACTTCATGTCTTTGAAAGCTTATGATATGTTAAATCATCTATCAGATTAACAGTCCGTTTGTATGAAGAATTTTCCTTCGCCATACAAAGGCAATGATCAGCAGATGCTGGTTTGCCTTAGCTTTGGACGGATATTACAACATGCATGCCAAGAAAATATCTTGCCTCCGACATTTGGTTTTTGCGTGTCTAAAATGTTTACATTTGTACCGTTTTTATTTAAATCGATAATAAACAAACGCGAAAATGACTAGCGCATTTGTTTTTGGACATAAACCAACCCCAAAAAAATTTAGATCATGACACAGATTACAAGTGTGCTGCGGGTGGTTGGACATCAGCATCAATTTTTCAAACATTGGTTATCAACCAAGAGACACATACAACTTTTCTTGGTGGAGAGGGTTTACAGTAATTGCCTGTTCAAACAGAAACGGCTTCTCCTAGTGTCACCAGAAATTTAGTTTGCCCGTCAACCGGTGTCGACAAAACAAAAACGCGACATTAATACGAGTACTTCGACCATACAATGTCGTATTTTCTACACATTGTTCGCCCGGGTTAGAAAACTAAAATAGTGCAGGGCAACAAATTTTGTAAAAAATAATTCTGTTTTGCAGTAATCCACGGCACACCAATAATTTGTCGAACCAATTCGTAAGTTAATTGTTTCACGCAAATCCCACCAAAAGTTAGGTAATATAAAAGGTTGGGACTTTCTTCATAATTAAATTGTTTATGTTTTATAGGTAGTAATTAACGAATCAGTTAAGAACTAAACACTTTGATTATCCAACTACTGTACAATCGTTTTAATACAAGTCCTTCCCTTCCTAACTTCAATACATTCGTTCATTACAATTTCAAATGTTGTCTTTCAAAGCTTTGTTTTCGACGGCAATGTTGGCCGTTAGTGCCTTTGCCTTAAGTGACTCCAACAGCAACGTTGCTGTTTACTGGGGTCAAAACGGTGCAGGTGGTCAAGATAGATTAAGCACCTACTGTCAAGAATCAGATGTTGATGTTGTGATTTTGTCATTCTTGAACTACTTCCCAGACCCATTGAATTTGAATTTCGCCAACCAATGTGGTGCTACCTTCCCATCCGGATTATTGCACTGCTCAAACATCGGTGAGGACATCAAGACATGTCAATCTTTAGGTAAGAAAGTCTTGTTGTCTTTAGGTGGTGCTGCCGGAGACTACGGTTTCACTTCTACTAGCGATGCTACCGCTTTTGCTGACACCTTGTGGAACAAGTTTGGTGCCGGCCAAGATGACGAAAGACCATTCGATGATGCTGTTGTAGATGGTTTTGATTTCGATATTGAATTGAACTCTGATGTTGGATACCCAGAATTGGCTACTGCTTTGAGAGGAAAATTCAGCGATGATACCTCCAAGACTTACTACTTGTCTGCTTCTCCTCAATGCCCATACCCTGACTCTAAAGTTGGTCAATTATTAGCCCAGGTTCCACTCGATTTCGCTTTCATTCAATTCTACAACAACCCATGCTCTGTTGATGGTGCTTTCAACTTCGACACTTGGCAAGATTTTGCATCCTCTGCTCCTAACTCAGACATTAAGTTATTCGTTGGTGTTCCAGCCACTGACAACATTGCCGGATACGTTACCGCCGACCAATTGGCTCAAGTTATTGATGGTATTAAGTGTGATCCAAACTTTGCTGGTGTTTCTCTTTGGGATGCTTCTGGTGCTTGGGCTAACACTGACTCTGAAGGCAACAATTATGTTGTTCAAGTCAAGAACGTTTTGGAACAAGCTACTTGCCCAGCTCCTTCTTCATCTGCTGCTCAATCCTCAACTGAATCCACTGTTGCTCCAACTAGTGTCGTCTCAGTTCCTTCCTCCGCTGCTTACTACGGCAACTCATCATCAACTGGTCCAGTCACCTCATCCGTGGGTCTTCTTACCGTTACTGACATTCAGACTACTGTTGTTACCATCACCTCATGTGAAGAGCACAAGTGTTCTCCAACTGAAGTTACCACCGGATACGTTGTTGTTACTGATGTCGACACCATTTACACTACTTACTGTCCATTGACTGGTGAAGTTGTTGTAACTACTACCTACTGTCCATCAACAACCAGCAAAGCCCCAGAATCTACCACTCATGCTGCTGCTTTGCCAACCTCCAAGGGTGTTGTCGCTGTCGCCTCTTCTGTTCCAGTTGCTGCTGTGTCTTCTCGAGCCCAAGTTGTTGAAGCTGAGACTCAAACTTATGTTTCTGGTGACGTGACCTTGTACACCACTGTTCAAATCACCTCTACTTTGGTTCCACAAGCTTCTGCTTCTATCGTACCTGTTGTCCCAGCCGGTAACTCAACTGTTCCAGTTTTCGAAGGTGGTTCTTCTTCTAACAAGGCTGTCTGGTTTACTGTTCCATTATTGTTGGCTGTTGCCCTTCTCTAGTTAAACCCTTGTTAGTTTTTCTACCACAAAATTGATTTGTTCTTTGTTTATGTATTATAAGCAAATCATCAATAAATGTTTCACGACTCAACTAAAGTTTCTCTACCTGTTATTGATTCGGTTATTAATTGCTGTAACGTAAATTACCCACTTGTTCTGGATTCATCTTACATCAACCAATCACAAAAAAATAGTTCGTGTGCTACAAGGAAAGCTAAAATTGTTCAAACGATATCACGTTAGGCATTTAATTGTTATTTGCTCTAATTTTTATTGTTGATTGTTGGCCAACCTTCTATATTAATTAAAATGCAAAATTTTGGGATTTTCTTTGACCGCAAAATTATTATTAATTCCCATCGTAAAATGACAAAGCCAATAAGAAAATTTGCAGAACACTTTAGACTGTTTAGACAATAATTTATTTTTTACACCAAGCGGCATGAATTTACAGAAGCGACATTTTGTCGTGTCCAAACACAGAAAATCTTTGGAATGCAACTAAAAGACGACAATCTAATCGAACCAAATGCGTCAGACGATGTGCTGTACAAATACAATGTCAGTAAGAGGAGCATCGGTGCGGATTCATAAAAATGAAAAGAGTGAGTCACTGAATTTGATCAACAATGTCGATGACGGACGGGCAGGTGAAATATTGGAAAAGTTGGACAATGATGTCTTGTTGGTTCATCAGATCAAGCAAAATATCAAGAAGACCACAAATGTAAAAGAGTCAACAATAGAAGAAGAAATAAGCAAGGAAGAAGAAGCAGACAACCTAGGCAAGGATATATCAGAAGCAGACGAAAACTGGCACATAGCATCCGAATACTACAAGAATATTGATACCAAAGCATTTCGACAGTATGAACTAGCTTGCGATAGGGTCAAGCAATTTTATGAGGAACAACACGAAAAGCAGACAGTTGCCTACAATATTCAAGCAAGGATAAATTTCAAAACCAAAACTCGTGCGAGAATGTCTATCTGGGAGGGTCTAGAGAAGCTAAACAAACTATTAGATGAATCTGATCCCGATACCGAGTTGTCCCAAATAGATCATGCCCTACAAACTGCAGAGGCAATCAGGAACGACAATCGACCCAGGTGGTTTCAGTTGGTTGGGCTTATTCACGATCTAGGAAAACTCTTGTACTTTTTTGATTCTAAAGGACAATGGGATGTTGTGGGTGATACCTTTCCTGTTGGTTGCAAATTTCTGAAACGGATCATATTTCCTGACAGTTTTAAGAAAAACCCCGACTTTTTGAATCCGTTGTATAATACGAAATATGGGATTTATTCCAAACACTGTGGACTTGACAAAGTTATGCTTAGCTGGGGCCATGACGAATACATGTATCATGTTGCTAAAGATAATTCGACTTTGCCACAAGAGGCATTGGCGATGATACGATATCACTCGTTTTATCCTTGGCACCAGGAACATGCTTATAGTTATCTCATGGACGAGCACGACACGGAGATGTTGAAAGCAGTTAAAGCATTCAACCAATATGATTTGTATTCCAAAACTGATCAACAATATGACGTCGATGATTTGAAGCTGTATTATTTGGAATTAATTGACGAGTTTTTTCCTCAAAAAATTATTGATTTTTAGGGTATTAGGGTTTAGATAGGTAATGAAGGTTTATGGGTAATTAATTAGTGCTATTAAAGGTAATGCAATAGAGTTCTAGTTTGAGTCATACCAGAAGGGATACTTGATACAAAGATTGTAGAAAATGAATTATTTATTATAGATGTATACTTTTACTTGGGAGCTACATTCATTAAGAAGTATAAGTAAAATGGAACCAGGTAAAGCAAATTTTTCTCACCACGTAGTGGATAATTCTCTTACTAAAACCAAACTTTACTATTTTTTACTATATTAACGCTGAAATTTAAGTATATCAATAAAGGGGAGCGTAGCCCTTAGAACGCCATTTGTCTACTATAAAATATTGAAAAAATGCCCTTAATGGAATAAATTAATAGCACCGAAATATTGCTCGACTCCATAAGGTCCTGGCTGTTTCCAAAAATCATTGTAAGTAGTCAAGATGGTTGCCTCTCCGTTTGTTTCTTTCAAAATTGAAGTGATAGCAATTTCTTGATTTTGGGGTGTTGGGTCATTTAATCCTAAAGTTGCTCCTTTCGAAGGATAACCAGTCTCGGTAATGAAAACTTTCTTTCCTCCACAGATACCCTCCACTTGCTGCTTCTGACTGACAATATAGGAACCTGCATTTGGAGGTGAAATATTGGCATTGAAATAAGAGTGAGGATTAATACCGACAAAGTCAATAGCGGATTCGGTACACAATGACTTGTTATTGATAAACGAAATTGGAGGTTCACTTGTTGTAACCTGTCCATTGTATCCAGCATCTTGTAATTGTTTCTTAACTGACGAAATCTTGGAGATCAAATCCAGAACAGAACAGAAATTAGAATTGATTGCTTCATTTCCAATGGTGATAAAATCAAAAATATCCCATCCATTTTTGTTAGTCCAGCTGATCAAATCGTCGACTGCTGAATCAATCGAATCAACACCATCCTGACTGATCCAAAAACCTTGATTAACTTTTATTCCTAATTCGGTAGCTTTTGGAAGAATTACATCGATAGCCCCACAGTCAGTTCCGTAGGATCTAATCTTATTGATACCCTTACTCTTGATCAATTCTAAATCTGAACCAATTATATCTGCAGCTTTACAGCTTCCATCATCTGCATATGGAGAGTAAACAATGGCCACTGGGGGTTGGAGATTATCAGAAAGCCCATCATTCAATCCAGATGTTTGAGACGAGCTAGAGGTCGACAGTTGAGTCTGAGAATCTGTTTGAGGCGAATTTGAAGAAGTTGTCTCTTGCTCAGTAGTCTGTTGGTCTTCAGTGGTTGGTTTTGGACTATCAGTTTGAGAAGTTGGTGTTTCTGTTGTTTCTTCTGTAACCACGGAAGTAATAATTTGTGTATTTTCAGTTGCAGACGACTGAGGAGTATCTTGCTCTTGGTTTGTAGTTTGTGGAGTAGATGGAGTGACGCTAGTTTTAGTTTCTGGTTGAACTACCGTATTTGTATTTTCAGTTGTGGCTGGGTTTGCTGCTGGGGCTTCAGATGTAGTTGGAGCTGGTGCAGGTGCTTCAGTTGTGTTAGGACTAGGAGTTTCAGTTGTAACTTGCTGCTGGGTTGTAGCCTCATCTTTATTTACGATCGAGGTTATGGTTTGTGGAAAAGTATTCCATTGTTGCTCAGTTAATGTGGTTGTTGAAGTTTGGTCACCATTTATAAAGATACCCACTGGCGGCAACCACACCGTAGTTGTTCCTGTAGTGTAAGTATGTGTCTGAGTTACTGGAGCTGCGGTATGGTACCTGGTTATTAACGCCGGTACTGGAATCGCAGTTATGAACTGGAGAAAAGTAATTATCAAAAAGCACTGATAGATCATTTTGGAGAATAGTTTTTTTCAAATTAATAACTTTAAAGATTGGACTAAGTTGGAATATAGTTGGATTCAGTTGGTATTTAGTGAACGAATTTAGTTGGAAACTTTTGGTTAAAGAATGTAAGGTAGTTGGAAACAAGAACCAAACTGATCAGCTAGAAGTGTGGTAGATTAACGAAAGTGAGTTGTTTGCAAAATGGCAGAAAGCAAAGTTACGAAATAAGGAGGGGAATATCTTCCAATTTATACTTCTTATTTATTAAGTAAAGTTGGTGTTCTCGATGCATAATATCATGCCGAAAGAAATGACTACATCAGCATCGTTGTCCGAAGCGGCAAGAATAACAATTGAACATTACCAAAACTAATGTCTGCCCCTTATTTTCCCATTTTTGTAAAGACCAGCCTGCTAATGAGGCATCAAATCTTACACTAATGCACTTTTTTAATGTTGAAATACCCATATTAGCACGGATACATGCAGTGAACGAGATCGGTGCTGGTCGATGTTTAACGCAAAGAAAATTATTGCAAAATATTTTGCATCCAACTAAAGTTGTTGCGGGCTTCATATCCAAATTAGGAAGGAGAGTGCAAACTACATACAGGATAATCTCTATTAAGATAGTTATCTACAGGACATTTACAGGAACCAGCATTCAAATTTACGAAATATGAGCCATGCTTTTGAGATTGATAATCAGGTCAACGATAGATGTATCACCTTATTTGTACTTAACAACTATTACAATTAGCAAGCTAAGAGATTGGCGTGAAAATTCTATCTGCTTCATCATGAAGATGGAAGCTGATTGACAGCAAGAACTAAATCGATTTAAAGCAGCTGAACGGTGTTTGCATTCACCTACATGGCCATGCAAGAATACTGTTGGAGTAATCTTAAACTACAATAATCTAGAACATTCAGATTTTCATGATTTCAAACATCGTATTGAGAATAGATTGACGTCACCAATATACCAAAAATTCCAGAGCAAGACAAAATAATGGCTGGCTTAATCACGTGATCATTATTCAATGATCGAAGCCTTGGCCAACACCAGCTAAGCACAAAAACACACCGGTCTGCACTTAGGACACATTACAGTTGAGCCAGAAGGTAGATATTGTAATCTCTGTGAGTGCTGGTTTATTGATAAAATTCTTGTGTGAAAGTCATATGGGTGAAATAGTGTTGCACTCCAATTCGAAATTTTACTAATTCGAAATTTTACCAATGAATTTCAAATTGAACATTCATCTGATGCTCTCCATTATCGTGACTAATATTCCTATTTTTTAAACCAAGTTGTGCTAGATACGTATCAGATGTTAGATGAATTAAACTTCGTAGTTAGCTTCAAAACTCTAATGAAGAAAATCAACCTGATTTCCAAAATTGTGATTGTCCTGCGCAACTGATAGTACTGAATATTTGACTCGAACAGTCAGAGTAGTGCACGCCAGCATATTGCACTAAAATCTTTTCTGGAACTACTTGGGCAAAAATCAAGGTCTCAATTTTGAGACTACAAGATATATCTATTTAATATGACATCGAAAGAATTCAAGAGCATCATAAGTTGTAACCATATTCCGGCAAAGATACAGTAAGAACAATGAATCATATATTAATCGAATGCATTTCTTTTCTATCTTTCGTTTTGTAAACATCCTTCTCCATAGTGGACATCGCAATGATTCTCAATATATTTACAAATGACTACCTAACGGTGGTTATAGGTTCAAAAACCGATGCCTCATTCTATATTGACAGGAGACTTGTTTCCAATAAGTCAAATATGACCTTCAAATTCTCATCGTTGATCACACTCTCTCTATTCAAATATCTCAACAAACTCTTTATTAATTGAATCAATTGAGGCACTGATAAATTAATAATTGCCAATTGCAATATCTTTCCCAAATTCATATTGTTATTGGAAATAAATGTTTGATAGTACAAATAACTGAATGATCCCATCAAAAATTGACAATCAAATCTGTCAGTGATACCACCATGGCCAGGAATAGTGTCGCCAAAATCCTTTATGCCGAATGCTCTTTTCAAACCAGAGGCAAAAAAGCCACCAAAAGGAGCTATCAACGAGGCAAATGTGGCCAATGCTGCAGCATGGAAATAAACTGGTTTAATTGAAACAAATTCAATGTGAATTAAATCAATTATGTTCTGGGGCAACTGATAAATCTGAGGAATGAAAACTGGATTAGGCTCACAATGAGGAAAGTTATACAAATGGGTAGACAAATTGATAGCTGGACAAATCATGTAATCCGATTGAGATAACACATATGTGAAAATGACTGCAGCAACACCCGTGCAAAACCATGCACCAACAAACCCCTCCACTGTCTTCTTGGGACTAATTTCAATCAATTGGGTTTTGCCAAATGTAATACCACACAAATATGCAAAAATATCATTGACAATTACCAATGCACATGGTAAAAAGAACCAAATCAATCCTTGCACGATGTTGCCTATGATCAAATGAGCCTGGAATACAACCAACAACAAAGTCATATGTGTGACACACAACTGGGCAAATTGAAATTTGTAGTAACCCTTTTTCAAGGTCCAGACAAAAAAGACAAACCCGGCAATAAAGAGGGTATAACTGATAAATTTATGATTCAATACCAATACTGTTAAAAGCCTGTTTGAATAAATGGAGTCTTGGAAAAAGTTGAGAAATGATTGAAAATCCAAATAGTACCAGGCGGCAAACAAAAAGTAGTAATTCAACGATCTATTGTAGGGAATCTTTTTGTCTCTTGCAGGTTCGGAAACAAGAGCAATGATCTCTTTGAATGTCAACATTTGGAATACAAGCACCATGATGATCAACGCCAAGTGGCCGGACGAGAGGAGGACAAAAAACCCAGCAATCATAACGAGGGTCCAGATTGTTCTGGTGACAAAGGCCTGCTTCTTCTTCTCTCGCTCATTGTACACGGGCTGGCTGGTGGTTGGAGTAACATCGGCTGGTGTAGCAGGTAGTTTTTCCGTTGCGCCTGCGGGTGACAAACCTGGAGTAGCACTGGGTTTCCCAGATACTTCTTTCTGCGATGACATTGCCAAAGGAGGAGAAGGGGGAAGTGTAAGATCCAATTGTGGTTCAGTAAAGGACAGATTCCTCTAAATGATGGTGGACAATGACGACACGGTGGGTTGGCGTAGAAGAAAGAGTACTAAGAAAATCGCAGACATTTTAAAAAAAAGATATGATCCTGTGCTTGGTGCCTGTTGCCAAGTTGAGCAACTAGTAATGCGTGTGCGACCCTCTGATTTTGCACTGTAAATTAAGGCTCGCTGAATGCTACATTGGGAGAGCCGATGGTGGCAAAAACAAAAACCAGGGGGTTCAGGGCAAGTAAGATATACCAGGCAAGTGTAGACACCGCTGGGACATGGTCCACACAACCACCATTAGAATTGCCGTGCCACAAGCTTGCGCACGGTTGACTTGCGGTCGAATTGCCTACTGAGGACACGAGCGCCGCGTTTTCTATAAACAGTAATGTGCTGCTTGAAAACAAGGTGCTTTTTTGGGTAATTTCCCTCTGAGGGGAGACCCTACATTATCCACATAACGCTCGTGGTGTGTGGGCACACGGTGTGCAAGTGTGCGAATACCACTGGGAAACCGTAACTGCATTTTCCAGTTGCCTGCGCCCATTGATTGTTATGATCTGATTACCTTCTACGACAGCAATGAACGATGGCCTAGTGATAGACCCGGAGGCACCAACGCGAATAATGGCAGCACTCAGACTGAGGCGAAATTGTTGACTTTATCGATTATCACATGCAACTGATTCCTGCACGGAAATAGGAAAGGTAGCGGATTGCATGTTGGCCGGGGAAGTTGCAGGTTGGAAGTTTCTCCGGGTAACCCGACAACGGACCAAGGTCGTGGCTGGGATCACGATCACGCGGGGGCCCAACTATATGCAGTGGACCACACTTGAGGTGCAAAAAGAAATTTTGGTGATATCCTGATAAAGAATTTTCTGCTCCTTTCTTTTGCCTCATCATTGCCCAACGAACAAGGTAAATTATAAATAGCCATTATCAGCTTGCCTTTTTTGGTTGCCCCTTTCTTATTGTAAAGCAGCCGATAACAAATTTTTCTACCTATCCACGAGATTGAATAACAACGGAGCCCACAGGAATCTCTTATTGCTTTTTATCCACCTTTTATGTCAACTATCCAAAACTTAAACGCATTTGATCCATTCGCCGACACTGGTGATTCAGAAGCTCAGCCCACAAACTACATCCACATCCGTATTCAGCAACGTAACGGTAGAAAGACGTTGACTACTGTACAAGGTGTTCCCAATGAGTATGATTTAAAGAAGATCTTAAAGGTGTTGAAGAAGGATTTTGCCTGTAACGGCAACATTGTCAAGGATGAAGACTTGGGAGAGGTTATTCAATTGCAGGGGGACCAGAGAGTGAAGGTGAGTGAGTTTTTGACCACTCAGTTGCAATTGCCAAAAAAGAACATCAAGATCCACGGTTTCTAGATTGGAAGTTTCGCGGTTGATGTAGCAATCCTGCTGGTACAGAATCACGGGTTGTGGTTTCTGTACCTGGATTCAGCAGTGTGTTTCGTCCCAGAGCTCAGTGAAGAAATTTGGGGTCGTGTTTTACCCTTCCTCGTGTTTCATCGTGTGTAGATGTCACATCGGAAAATGTATATTGTTTACTAAGGATAAAAATGTAGCATCGTAGACGGCTGATGGCCATTGTGCGGTCTCGACCATGCATGCTATCCCACGCACATTTTTGACCTACTTTGGTCTTGATTAACGTTTATGCGCTAACCGTGCCTTTTTTTGTACAAACTTTTTATTTGCACTGATTTGATCAACCACAGCGTATAGTTCATGATGGCTGGGGACCTCAATCTAAAAAAGTCATGGAATCCTGCCTTGGTAAAGAACCAGAAAAAGGTGTGGGAGTTGGAGCAGGAGAAGCTCGATGAGTTGAAACGAATAAAGGAGAAGAACCAGGAGTACAAACAAGAGCAGGAATACCTTGAGTTGCTCAAACTCCAATATGGGGATGATTTTGACGTCAACAAATTGAACAAGTCGGAGAGGTTGAAGATCTCCAAGTTAAACTGGATGTACGACGATGTGCCGTTTAAAGCCGAGAAAGAAGAGGTCAATTCGAGTGGATTTATTGAGACAAACCTGGAGTTTACTGAAGGCAAGGACAAGGTGGAGAATCTTTTGGGAGGACGCAAGTCATTTACCAGAAGCAAGAGAGAGACAAGCGACCGCATCAACATGATTATCGGAGCGGGAAAGACCAAACCAACAAAAGCCGTTTCTAACATGGACGATCCTCTTTTGAAGATCAAACAGCACCAGGACAAGATGAGGCACAAACCAAGTACATTGAGGAACATAGATGATCTGTCAAGGCATGGAAATAGATCAAGCCATGGCCATAGATCAAGCCATGATTCTCACAGATACGATAAAGTTCACAAGTCTTCACATACATCTCGAAGTTCACACAACTCGCACAGCTCACACAACTCGCATAGATCTCGTCATAGCCATACCAACCACCAGTCTCATCACAGTTCGTCGGAGCATAAACATATAGATACCAAAAAAGAAAACTATTGAAAGGTCATTACTCAATCTTGAATACAGAAATTGTTTTAATATCTGGTAAATTTGTTACGAAGAAAGCAAACAGATTATCATACTAAGTTACATTTGTCAGGTGGGATTCCAATAAAACGGGTAATTATAAAATACGTCATCGGGTTCATTATCCAATTACAAATACATAAAATAATCTAGTCCGTTTTGATTATATTCTTTTCCTTGAAAAACGTACTCATACCACACCTTCTTTCCATTATTGATACGCTTGAAGTCCAATCTGAGCTCCTCACCGGGTTCAATATCGACTGAGTCTACAGGGAAGTAAATCGGATACCAAGAATTGCAATATTCAGCCCGTTTTTCGTTAATTATTTGGATCTCGACGTGTCCGTACAAGACACTTTCAAACCAACCCAAGAACCCGGATATTCGGAATCCCAATTCATTAACAAATGTCATGGTCTTGGATATGTTGAAATTATTTTCTCCTGGGTGTTGCCAATCCCATACTTGTTTTGGTGCGGCGATGGGATAGAAATTGGTCAATTTAATCAAAGATGGCTTTGTGACGTCAGCAGGTGCATAAATGGGCTGCAAATAGGATGTATAACTAGTCGGAATCATGACTGTCTCTTGAGAATAATTAATAGGGGCAAGAATTTCTGGACACAATTCATTATCACCAAATGAGCCCAACATTTCTGATATTATAAGATGGTATTTTTGAGCAGCAATTTTACGGATGTCTTCGTGTATAACTTTAACCTTATTGTTCCAATGGTTTACATTGTTTTCAAGAAGAAGGGGAATGACGTTGGCATTCTTTTCGACGATTGTAATGACAAAGTTGTCAATGCCACATTGCTGCACTATTTCGTATAGTTTGTGTAGGAGTTTGCCCCGGCCTGGACCAACCACGAGGATATCAACCTTGGGGTGGAGTAAGAGAAGGTCTTGGATTGCCAACTCTATTGCCTCGTGGTACTGGAGATACTTGACATGATCTTTTTCAAATTGGCGATATATACCTATTTGTAAGTCATGCGCTAGTGGTTGTAATGGTTGCAAATAATACAGTCTGCGAACGGATTGTTGAGTTTTATCAACTACCAGCGCATACATGGATTTGTCTTCCAAGACGATCAACGGTATCGGAACATTTGCTGACTTGAACAAGTCGAACAAACGCAGTTTTATTGGCGATGAGGAACTAGGAATGTAGATGTGAGATATTGGTTCTGTCAACCAGAACCGGATTACTTCATGACTTCCAGTTGCCACATTGTCATCGAATGGAAAGCCATCAGGGGTATCGAAGTCAGAGTACTGAAAAGCGACCAGAAACTCGCACGGGGTTGGATGCTGTGACCTTTGGAATTGCTTCCACCTGAGCCAGGCGGCTTTTGACGTGATAGATGCTAACGGGAGTAGATACGACGTCAACAATGGCGCCCGGCTCCCGGGTAGCGGGTGCAATCCTTCGATCACCACCTCCGATACCGGGATGTCAATGCTATGGCTTGTTTTAATAATGGTATATCGCGTCCATCCAGGATCGTGGTCATTGAGGAATCGCACTATCGAGTAGAGTCCATCACGGTCATCGTCGACAATGTAGAGGTACTTCCAGTAGTCGTTGCAGAACTCGACGTATTGGGCATCGAAGTTGTGAATATTAGACGACAACACCGACAAGGCATAATAGGCCATTTGCCGAATACAGTTGCCGCGACTACTCTATACGTTACCAGTGGCAATGGCGAGGCACGGGCGGTTACAAGGTGATACGCGCGTCCATGGTTATTTCGAGATTTCCACAGAGACAGAACGGTCTACAACGACGGCAGAATCGGGCAAGTGTCGTGAGAGATTAGCGTGAAGTCAAGGTCGCCAACCACCACAATGAGCCCTTGCAACCACAATCATCAACGCTGCTACCAATATGCGACGATCGTCGCCCACCTCAATTGCCATATCCAGTAATGATGATAACCTGCAAATCACACGTACCGAATTTGTCTAGAATTGGCTAAACGCGTAGGGACAAGTTGCAGTGGTGAAAAAATCCACTAATTAACGTTCACCTTATCAACCACCACCAACAATACCCACGAAACCCACAACCGTTCCCTTGGTGCCTGTGCAGCAGCGGAGATAGGAGATTACATAATAGCGGTCGCTACGTCCCCCACCATATAATTGCCACTGCCGGTCGCACCCGTCGCACCTCAACCCGTCCGCACCTCACCAATACGTTCTTTTGATCCCGCGCCTTCCACCACCGCACCCCGGCTCCACCATGACCAAACCCAGATACTTGACGGACACCGAGAGAGCCAAGGTATTGGAGTTCCAGGACATGATCCACTACAGCCCCCGATACAGCGACGACACCCACGAATACCGCCATGTCATGTTGCCCAAGAACATGTTGAAGGCCATCCCCCAAGACTACTTCAACTCGGAGACTGGCACTTTGAGGATCTTGATGGAGGAAGAGTGGCGGGGGCTTGGCATCACCCAGTCATTGGGATGGACCCACTACGAGACACACGCCCCAGAACCCCATATATTGTTGTTCAAAAGACCCATCAACTACGGCCAGTAAGCCAGGGGAAGCCGGCAAAAATAGCATGATTTGCGCCCTCGCGCCCTCGCGCCCTGGGTCCCCCTCGCACATTGGGAACAACAAACTCCCGTAGCCCCGGCGTGGGGCGGACTCCTCCACCGGCACAAGGCGGAGACCGCACTTGCTACGGTACTGTATGACCTCCCGCCCTTCTACTTATGTAGTGTACATCTCTATATAGCATTTAATCCCCCCCACCTCGTCATCGACGCCATCAACTGTCATCACCACCATCAACCGTTGCCGATGCGGCGCGCCCCCTGCGAAAAATAAAACCCCGTCATCACTTCACGGTAATAGTTGACAGTGGTAGCCAATACATTCTAGTGACGATGTCATGATATCTCAGAAACTCAGCTCGTCAGAGTTGGCGCGCTTTCTCGATGACATCGAGTCCAACATCCACGCGCAATCCGATTTCAAAAAGCTTCTCTTGTACATTTTGAACTTTGTCAATGACAAGTTGGAATCGGTGGCCGTCTCGGCCCCAGTCTCGAACAACGACAACAAGGCGTTGTTGAAGCGGTTGTTTGCGGTGCTGGAAATGATCTTGTCCAAACACTTGCATCTTCTCAATGTACAATTGCTGGCCCAAGACCTCACCACCGTCGATTGCAACGCGGGTGCTCATCCTCCTACCGTGATTTACCAATGGATAATCGCGTTTTGCTTACAACACCTCCCTCAATTTGCAATCCAAACCGACATACTTAACCAAATCAAGTCGTTCCTCATTCACATTGTCGACCTTGTCTGCTGCAAACTCCACAATTTCAAGTACGTGCGTGATCTCCGCAGCTATTTGTTGCGGTTGCAAGAAGACCATTTGACCCACTGTTTAACCAATCTTGGTGATGCCAACAACCCCGAGTTTAAGAAGAGTTTGATTGTTGCCGTCCACTTGTTTTCCATTTTGAATGACTACGATATATCCGTCAAGTTGCTACTCAATTCGCTGAATTTTCAGTTGCGATTCGAAAGTTTTGCACGAAAGTTGTGGTTTATCGTCAATGAGATCTCCTTGGCACTTAACCTGTCCAACTTACAGCTATTGGACAACTTGAAATCGGTGATTATCCTTAACCAGACAAGCAATATAGTGTTGAACGATACCATTACTTGGAACCACACAAGTTTGTTGTTGAACTGGATAATCGAATACTTACAACAAGATTTCATCATGTTGTCCAAGTCTACCCAGGATTTCGAATTCATTAACTTCAATTTAGCATTAAGTACATCCTTGCTCAAACTATATATTCGATGCTACGAAAGAGAAATCTTGGAAAATTTTATCAATTGCATGAACTTGAAATCTATCATAGTCAAATTGACTTTGAATTCCCCCATCAAGTTTCCACCTATAGTATTAAAAACTTTGCACATTATAAATTATTACTATCACTTATCACTTGATTGCGACGATGCCATAATACTTCGATACCAAACTTCAGAATTAAATGATGCCATAATATTGCGTTTCCGTGATTCTCAGCTAGCTCTGGCTCAATCCAAAATGCAACAATTGCATGATAGTTCCCAATCCAAGGATCTATTTCATTTGATGGATTTCATTATAGATGATCCTCGTTTGAAATATCAAAAAACCACTTCACACCAATTGCTCTCAAACGCAAACTTTAATTGTCTTGAATGGATCAATTATGTCAAAAACTTGACGACTAAAGAGGCTAATAATCAGCAATTAGACTCGATTTACACTATGCACACTTTAATTTCGGCATTAAGCCATTTCCCATGTGTGGTTCAGGGAGACTGGAATTATGAGGTTCATGAATGCACTAAATGTGGAAGTGCGCCACTTAGCAAGAATTTATACCTCTTGATTGATCCAAAACGCCCTCTGGTTATAGAATCACCAGAGATGACAATTTTATACAAAGATATAATACTTGGTTATTTGATGGGGAGCAAATTGTCCATAATTGCTTCTAATAATTTGCTTTCCTCCAACTTTGCCATTCTAATTTTCAACTTGTTTGCTAGTTATTCTCCTCCAATTGGATATATCAAAAATGATCATTTATTCAAATTTCTCTTCAATATGATCTCAACCAACAACAATAGAGATGTTCGTATTTTGATTGCCCGTATTTTCCCATTATATTTGATTCAAAATAAAGATGTTTTCCTTGATGACAATTTTAAAACTATCTTCCAAAGTATCACTTCCATTGATTTTACATCTGAACACAAACGTCATTTTGCAGAATCGACAATCAAATCATTAGTGGAGTTGGCGTGTATATCTGAAGGAGAATGGTTGTGTGCCATATTCATCAAGCTAGTTGATCTATTTGGTGAGAGCAATGACCAACACGTTAATTATGTATACAATGGCTTTCTTGCTATTGCTTCTGCAAAGTCTTTAGCACCTTACAAATTGCTATCTCCTTATTTATCCAGTATCGCTGAAGTGATAATAAAGAAACCACAAATGTTCCAAAAGATAACAGAAGTAATGGGAGTAACTAAAAAGTTCTTCTTAAGTAGAACAAAAGATTACACTACACCCCATGTTTTAGAGTATTACAAAGCAGATCTTCTTGGGGAGATTGCAGATGCGTCAAATTTGTCCAAATCAAATTTAGTTGCTAAAAGTCTTTCTCGAATAATTGCAGTGTATCTAGTTAAAAATCCAGTTATTAACGAAAGATACATCATCAATGTTTTGAGTGTCATCAATCCAAACTACAAAAATGTGAGTTTGCCCGAGCTAATGTCTAAAATGGGAGAAGTTACATGGTATGTTTTGTTACAAATCCAAGTCGATGACAAGAATAAGATTATAAATTTGTTAAATATCAATACAGCTCTAGAATATATTGCCAAGATCTCACTTGCGCAGAGAGGAGCGAAAGTTGGGAGCGAATATAATTATATTGGATATCTCTTTGAGGAACATGTATTGGAAATTGTTCAGAAATTCAGTGAAAGTACCCATTTGAACAAAATAACAAAACCATATTTGGAAAAAGTAAGTGCCTTGAGAGCAATGGAATTTCTTATCAAAAAGGATATATATGCTATAACAGCCGCAATTGGACAATTGTCAACATGTTTACAAGCTACTTTGGAAATTCCCGAGTTTCAGTATCTATCACTAAAATGCTGGTTCGTTTTAGTTCTGAGTTTACCTCCAAGTCATTTGATTTCTTTGATTGACATCATAATTTCTCTTATTTTTCAAAAGTTTCAATCATTTAGTAGCAAATCCAAAGAAATTGCCATAGAAATTCTTAAGAGGATATACAATGACATTAAGGATATATATAACCAATATTCTTTATATTATTTGTCTATACCATTCTTGGATTATATCCAGGAGTACAAGCCTATTGTGGGATTCAAAAATATGAAACCGTTGTCAAGAACAACAATATTTCAAGAATTCAATAGAAGAATTCAAACTAGCAATGAATATGTGGTTCAACAAGCACTTTATGATTTAAAAAATTATTGCGAAAAATACCAATTGAATTGTCAGGCTGAATATTTTAAAGACCAAAGTTTGGCCAATTCAATAACAACTTTGATTAGAACTATTTTAGACACTTCAGCCAAATTTAAAAACAAAAATGATAGTATTTCGACTGAATGTGCAAGAGTTTTAGCTGTGATTGGATCTTTAGATTCTAATAAGTTTAATTTTAAGTCAATCCGCCAGCTGATTGTTATCATTGAGGATTTTGATAATTACGAAGAAAATGCTGAATTTCTCTGCGACTTGATTGAAAATAAGGTATTAAAACAATTTTGGGCCTCCAACGATCCACTGAACCAATTATTTTGTGCTTATGCCATGCAGAAATTGTTGCAAGTATTGAAAATAACACGCTATGTAAATACTGATTATGGAGAAACTAAAAATGCTTGGAATAGATTTAGTGATGTCGCCAAATCTACTTTAACTCCTTTATTAACTTCAAAATATTTTGCTCCTGTGGTTAAGTATGAACCATTGAAATATCCGTACTATAAATCTACTATGAAGTTCGAAAACTGGCTTGTGAAATTTACACTAGATTTGTTAAAAAGACCACTCTTTAGCATCTTTGACCATGAAGAAAATAATGCAAAAACTGAAATATTTGTTACTTGTTCCAAATTAATTAGAGATCAAGATGTTTCATTATGTCAATATCTTTTAAAGTATGTTGCCGTTAGTCATATAATTAACGGCAACCAGAGTGCTTTGCATGATATTAAAGATGAATTTTTAAATGTATTGAATGTCGACTCAAACACAGCCCCTCCAGACAGAATTGAACTGTTAAAGTCATGCATTCAGACTGTCTTTGGGGTTTTGGATTATTTTAGTGAATGGGTTTCTGCAGCAACTCAACAAATCAATAATCATTCGTTGGAAACTAAAAAATTAAACAGAAAGAAAAAGAATATGAAGTTTATCAACGATTTTCTCGAATATATTCCAATGGATTTAATTGCAATAAAATCCGCAGAATGTGAATCTTTTGAAAGAACCATATTGTATCTTGAGAAGTGCTACCGTGAAGGAAAGGTTGATGAATCGTTCAATTTAGATAATTTGAACATCGCGACAACCTTACAGTCAATGTATTCTAATATCAATGATTTTGATGCATTAAATGGAGTATTAAAGAAGTTTTCCACCAACAATTTGAAAGAAAAATTATCTACTTTTCAGTATAACGATAACTGGAGCCTTGCACATGAATCTTTTCAAATATTAGGGTCTATAGGAGATCCAGTTTCTCAGATCGAGAACAATACAAAACTGTTGAATTCATTGAATGAACATGGATTATTTGATGAAGTTTTGTCTGCATTAGCTTCTAAGGCTGATCTTCGTGATATGACCTCGATTCCACTTGACTGGTCATTGGTGGGATTGCGATCTTCAATTTATTCTGGAAATATAGATCAAATTAACAAATGGTTAGTGATTACAAATTCTATTGGAAGGCCGCAAGATACTGAGACATTAATTAATTATGAATTAGCAAAAGCATTGAAATTTTTGTTTGAAGAAAAAGAGATAGAGTTTGAAAAGTCTGTTCTGAAGATTTACAGCATAGTCGGTAATTCTTTAGTTCCTTCAGTGTCCTCCAGTTTTAATAGAAATATTGTTTTGATGAATCAACTTCATTCATTGTATGATTTATCTTTAATAATCAATTCAAGCAGAAATCTACCTAACAATAATGATTGTGAAGTTATATTAAAAGCCCGCTTGAGCAACGTTGATCAAGACTATGATAGCCAGTGGAAAATATTGACGTTGCACAATACAGGAAACAAGATTGCAAAAAATACTAAAAAGATTTCTGAGAATTTGCTTTATGAATCATCGCTAGCTAGGAAAAATAACAGACTAGATATATCAACACGATGCATAGTGCGTGCTATGGCCCTAGAAGATGAAATTGCAAACATTGAATATGCAAAATTGCTATGGGCGCAGGGAAAGCAAACTGAGGCCATTAAATCATTGTCCGAAATCATTAAAGATAAAACCTTGTCCAATGATAGAACAAAAACTGAGGTGCAACTAAAATATGCACAATGGCTTGACGAGTCAAACCATTTATCATCCTCACTGATTATTAATGAATACAACAAGACAATAGAGTTGGATTTGCAATGGGAAAGACCATATTATGATTTGGGAAAATATTATAATAAGATTATGGAGTCTACTCATGACCAAAGTGGATATTATGAACAACAAATCATTAGGCATTTCTTAAAAGCATTGGCCGTGGGCCATCTGTTCATTTTCGAAGCTTTACCGAAATCAATTACCATATGGTTGGACTTTGCACAAAGATCTCAAAAATCCCGAGAAGCGGAAAGGAAATTGAATCAAATAGTAGAAGATATCAAAACGGGAATGCAGACTATTCCAATTTATGTTTGGTACACCGCAATTACCCAGATATTGTCAAGGATTGTTCATGACCACCTACCATCTTATGAAAAATTGGCAACCATAATAATTAACATAATTAAGGAATACCCACGTCAAAGTTTGTGGTATGTTTTATCTCATGCAAATTCAAACGATCCTACAAGAAAAAGCAGGATCAACAAAGTCCTAAAGTTGGTAAAAGCAGACAGTGCTGATCATGCCAGAATTGTCGATGGTGCAAAAGAATTATTTGCATGCTTGACTAAAATTGCTGAATTCAAAATCTCGAAAAATATCAAACCACCTCCAAAGAAATTATCTTTAAGAACTGATTTCAAGATTCAAAATCAATCCATTTGGTTTGGTGCTTTGATTATTCCAGTTCGTTCGAATCTTGAAATTCGTCTACCAAGTAACGATGCTGTAAGATTCAACGCATTTCCAAAGTCGGCCTCTGTTACGTTCGAGGAACTTGAAGACAATGTCAATATTTTCTTTTCACTACAAATGCCCCGTCAAGTTTCTGTGTACGGCTCAGATAATAATCTTTACAAGTTAATGGTGAAAAGAGACGATACAAGAAAAGATGCCAAAGTTGTAGAATTTACAACTATGGTTAATCGAATTTTATCTGCAAGCAATGAGGCAAGGAAACGAAGCTTGCACATTTCAAATTATTCAGTTATCCCACTAGCTGAAAATATGGGAGTGATAGAATTTGTTGCAGATGTACAGACGATGAAAGGAGTCATATCTGAACAGAGGAGGAAAATGGGACGGTCAATAAATGAAAAAAAGTACTTTGTTAAAATTAGTGAGGCCCAGAATCAAGTGAAGCTTGCAAAAAAATCTAAAGACGATAAACCAATGGAAAATTTAGTTAAGTTATTTACAAGGGTTTTAAGAGAACAACCACCTATTTTGCACAATTGGTTTGTTGATCAATTTTCGGATCCTTCAGCCTGGTATTTGGCCAGAAACAAGTTTACTCGTTCGTCAGCTGTGATGTCAATGGTTGGATATATAATAGGACTCGGTGATCGACATTGTGAAAATATATTATTTTTCAGAAAGAGTGGTTCAGTGCTACATATTGATTTTGATTGTTTGTTTGAAAAGGGAGAGACTTTGCCTACGCCAGAAATTGTTCCTTTCAGGCTTACTCAGAATATGGTTGATGCAATGGGAATTTGTGGTGTTGATGGAAGTTTTAGGATTACTTGCGAGGTAACTGGATCATTATTAAGAGAAAACGAGCAATCGTTGATGAATATTTTGGAAACTTTACTTTATGATCCATTGTTGGATTGGAAAAGTTTGCATAAACCAGAAGCTCATTTATCTAAAGTTAGAAGAAAGATTAGAGGGTTGGTCAACGAGAAAGATGGTTTACCAATGAACATACATGGCCAGGTTGATGTTTTAATTCAAGAAGCAACATCTATTGAGAGATTAGCACAAATGTATATGGGTTGGTCCGCATATATTTGAACTCTTTGTAAACAGAGAATATCATAAAATCACCCTAAGATTTCAAATACATACTTAATTTGCTCACAAAGTGTCTTCACTTTTGTATGAACTAGTTTCCTTTGGTAGTAATTCTGGTGGTACTGCAGTTGGATTCTCTGGGTCTAATAAAGGAGATCTAGGTGGTGGTTTTCTTGAAAGCGATTTTGTATGTTTGATAGGAGAACTAGGATGCGATAACCCAACAGTGGCATCTCCGACGAAAAGACCGCTTCTAATTGACGCATCATCATCATTTGATTCTCTAGGAGGCAATGCAGGAGGTGGATGTGGGAATTCTAAATTGTTAACTTTACCAAAATCATAGGATGGTGTCTTTCTTGGACGAATACTTGCTTGTGGAGATTCCAATTCAGGAGTTGAAGATCCTGATGTTGTGTTTCGTAACGAAACTCCTGTAGTGTTTAATGATGTATTAGATCCTTTCCTTGGAATTCTTCGACTCAGAATCATTTCTGGTGGAGTGTAGTTATCATCGTGTTGCAGCTTTTCATCTTTAAAGTACCATTTACCAATTTTCTTCAAAGTATTCATAGTACTAGAAGAATTTGTAGGTGTCATTTTCGTGGGAACAGTCGTAGATATTTGAGAGTGAGTATCTAGGAAATCATCACTAAATTGAGTCGATGTCTTTTTCTTAATTCTTTTAGACAAATCCGTTAGTGTGTTCGTTAGTCTGGAATTTTTCAAAGATTTTGTAGATAATTCAGACTTTGCATCCATATCTTCATCAAGAACAGATGAATCCACCACAGAAGTATTTTCGCCAGAGAGATCTATTCCATTATGACTTACTCCGTTTTGTACCTCCTCTTGATCTATTTCATTTCTATCACCACTGTGATCCCAGATTCCAGCTCTGTAGACTTCATGCGAGGTATCAAAAAAAACCATATCATCCCAATGAGGCAAAACCAAACTGTCTCTTATTGCCTCTTTGAATTTTTTCTCAATGGAATTAGTGATGATGTTATAAGACATTTGTCTTGAACTGATCACAGGTTCGATTTTTAGATTCATGGTTGGTTCCGTTTCATACGAATACCAAAGGCGTCCACTTGGAGGAGGTTTTATTTTAACCAACATTGGGCCTTCTAGTTTGTGAAGTGTTATCCTCAATAGGACATCAACTTCTCTCGTTTTAAATCTAGTACTTAACGATATGTTTGCTTTTGTTGCAATAGTAATTGAAAGACCACCGTTGTAAGATACGTAAGCCGAAAGAAGAATTGTTCCATCTGGGTTAATTTCCTTTAAATTAGGATAGGTGATAAAGGGAGCGGAATCACCTGGATAAATTGACTTTATAGAAAAATTATCCAAAAAACCCGGTTTTTTTATCTTCAATAATTTCTTCGAGAGCTTCTTGTGGATATAGTTTTCTAATTCTTTTGTCCCTTTCATAGCTAAAAATAGTCTTCCAATTAATGCATTAACCCACTTTGTTTGTAATTGTCCCTCGGAACTATACAAAGTTTGTATTAAGTCAATCATGTCTTTTGTGTTGAAATGTAATGTTTTTGCATGGGTTTCGGGATTGAGTGATTCTGGTATATCTTTCTGGGTTTGCTTAGTTGCCCTGACCAACGAAAAGTACCAATCTTCCTTGTCTGAATTGACATCACAGTATATATAAAAAGATCCCTTTGGAGGAGAACTGGATGAAGATGAGAGCTTATTGGGATTTATGAGAGCAATTGCTGAATACTTTGTGAATAATTGAGCATCTGTTAAATCTCGGGGCCACAATGTTACAAAATAGCTGGATAGCACAATTACATGCTTGACATCTTTTAACGATTCGTCCTTGTACAAGAATAAATTGCCATGCTTTAAGATTGCATAGTAACGATGCTTTCTTTGAGAAGACCTAATCTTGTCACTGTTGTTTTGTTGGACTTGAGTGGAAGGGCGTGGTGGCAAATTTGAGGGAGTAGTCTCAGAGGTACCAGGTAAATTGTTGGTATCATCATCTTTTTCATTTGATCCTCCGCTGAAAAAGTTATCAAATGATTGAGATCGAGGCCTAGAAGACGATTTTTCAACAGCATCTTTTGTTACCAACTTGTACAAAGAACTGTAGGCAGACTTGTTTTCATTAGACTCAGTGATTGGCTGTGTTTGAGAATTGATTTCATCCGGTGACTCCAAGTAATCTCTCGTTACGAATATCCAGCCACACTTATAGGTCTCCAAGCCTGATTGATGATTCTCCTCGATTTCGCCTGCCTTTAGACTCGAAAGACTTGCATCATCTCCCAGATCATCTTGTTCTTGCTTGGGATTGTACACGGGGCTAATGTATATGAACAAGACTATCAATCCCGGAATGAAAGTGATCCCCCCAAGGATATATATAAATAGGAAATAAATCAATACTCCCATCGAAGATCCAAAGCGTGCCTTTGTTGACTATGCCCCCTAGAATATAATTGTCTTGCTGAGGACCAATGACGATAATGGTTCCTGGACCTGTGACTTGTCCTGTTTTTCCGGAACGGGTTTGCTTTGTGTCGCATTCTCTCAACTTCCAGATAACAAGAGCACGAGCATTTTTTACTATGAATTGCTGAGACAATCGAATAAGTGTAAAGTTAAGACCCAATGGAAGAAACAAGAATCATCTTAAGAGCTATTTCTTTGATATTAGAGATAATTTGTACATTCATCTGTCACCAGTTTATACTACTTCTTGTGTCAATTTCCTGTATGTTCTTTTTTTTTGACAGATACTGAAGTGCGACAAAACCCCTTAGATGCTAATCAGTGATACAACTCAGATGACCCGTGGTTCTGAATAGGGTAAGAATAAACTAAGTGGTCGTCTCAGACAACGCAGCCTTGGCTGCCAACACATTTGCAATCCCTAATGCATTTTGCTTGGATTACGCCTAGAGAAGAAAATACAACGAGTTGAGAATCGGAAATAGAGATGTTAATCCTAATTTAGGTTTCTAATGTATTGTAAAGATTTTCACAACCAAATATAGATTGTTATTATTAAATTGTTATTATTTCGGTGTTGGTAGAGGATAGTTTGTTTGTGAGCATATTTTTTACAACATTTGCCGTTAGAGAGAAAAAATTTTCATTGTTCGTTTTGTCAAACAGTAATTGAGCCAATAACCTCTGATTGTTTACAAATCAGCTTGCAAGTAACACTTTATTAGCCCGTATTAGTGCCTGTAATTAACAGAAGTACATGGTTTACTAGGTTTGTGATAACTAACATATCGTTTTGTGGATTGTAGTTATATGAATTAATCACTTTGTTGAACCTATTTAATTTGAATGAATTAAAATACCTATATACTACAAATTACAAACTTTTAATGTATATCCTGTAACAAATTCTTCCTAGGAATGAATTGAAAATGCAATTAGACGGTGATGGGGGTTGCTGATTCCCACGTAAGACAGTAAAATTTGTCTATACTATTCACCTTTCCTATAAATTGGGAAATAAACGAATGATAAAAAAATTTTACGACTCAAAAAATAATTTAAGAGTGAAAAATTTTTTATGTTTTTTCCAATCTTAAAAAAAAAATAGCAAAAAGATTCCCACCTTATTACAAAAAGAAATCGTTAATCAAAAAGTTACCAGTGGAAACCATCTCACTAGCTTTGCCAGTCATGATAGACCTCTTATTCAAATACTTTAATAAATCATTATTTTGTCCCTGTGTAGATTGATTACCAGTTTCCATTGAATTGGGAATTGATGGCGAATTTGAAGATTCATTGAACGCTAAGTTCAAATTGAGTTGATTCAGACGGTAGTTGAAAATCCTCAGGTTAATTTTAGGTATGTACAATGTGGGAGATGATGCAACTGGTGAATCGCTTGTAATGCTTGTCTTAGAAGATTTGGGGTCCTCATTATCTTCATCCTCGTCCCCATACGAGAAGTAATCATCTATTGTATATTCTTTTGATTTTCCAAAATTGACATTCTTGAAAAATGGCACATCACTTACTTGATCAGTTGGAGATGCTGGTTCCGACAATGATTCAATACTCAGTACACTTTCTTCTCTGTTTTGTCTATTCAATAATGCAAAAGTATCCTTGTATTGGTTCATCATCTTCCTAGAGTAGTAGTTTCTGATGTTGTCCTGTAATATTTTTGTGAAGTCGACAGAAGCTATCTCATTGAGAACAAAATCTTCTTCTTCTCCTTCCTCCTCACCACTCTCTTCACACGATGATTCTAAGTCCAGCAAGAAATCATTATTCGTATTGGTCAAACTTAACAATTTTTCCACTGGGTCTATCTTATCACTAGGTTCTTCTTCTTCACAAGAAACTTTCCTTCTCTTCCTTGGGGATTCATCGACTATTTGATCATTATGCACTTCTTGCTGATGTGGATGCTGTGAATTAACTACTGTTTTGTTAGTCAAGCCTTTGAGGGTTAACGTGCGAACTCGAGTAGACTTACGAATTGAAGACATTATGCAAAAATGAACTAAATTAATAATTGAATAAATAAGTTAAACCGTGGGTCGAAACCAGATAAGCTAGTAGTGAAATGAACTGAACAAAGACGACAGCTGGAACTTATCGAAAGAAGTACAGGTGATAAAATAAACGAAATCCTCTAGGACGATTTTGAATTTGAATATCTGTTGATGCTAAGATTTAAGAGGAGCTTCTTGCTTGAGAAGTCTGCCAATGCCAATGATAAAAAATTGTGATGCTAGAATCACCAAACTACTGTAGGTAAGAAGATGAAAAAAAATTTACAGGAAGTTTGATAGTTTATATATCAAACTTATGTAAGTAAAAATTTTTAATACAAAAGCATACACCCCTCCCTGTTAAAAAAAATTTTAGAGAAAACAAACAAATATTTTCACGCCGCACAGACAATTAGTTTTCTCTTTTATTATGCTTCTTCTATAAATCAATATCTAATAAAATAAGTTTTCCGTAAAGCCTTTTAGTATTGAAAAAAGAAATTGCACGTATTAGTTCCAGATAGAAAAAAATATGCTTATGCATGAAAAATATTTAAATTTGCCAATTATTATATTACCAGTTTCCTTGCTGGAAAAGTCTCAGAAATACAAAATCACATAACAATTTAGCTAAAAATATTTTCAGACCTTGTTATAGGCACTGGAAATATGACCTATTCGAACCCACAAATGCTAATGCGAAAAAAAATAATATTGCGCCAAGAGTACTATGTCCTTTCGCAATTACTCGTTCAAAGCATTCTACTTGGTTAAAGTACTTATTCAATACGATTTATCTTCCATGGCTTGGATCAATGACGCTAATCAAAAGTCCGTATTTTTATTCTTTTTCTTACTGTCTGATTGCTTTTCGCATATGTCTTATTGTGTAGAGACTGTCACTATCGGAAGTTGAATCATTGCCACTCAACTTGGGGGCTCTAAACCCAGCGTCCGCTCATTTTATACTACCTTGATTTGAATGAATTAGAATTAGAAATGTAAATCGTACAATTAGTTAGATTGATTATTGAAAAGAGTTTGGTACTTGAAAAGCTTACGAAACAACCATAGTATAGACTTAGTCAACCTTCTGTGTTTTCATAAACCTTTGAAAATCCCAAGAGAATTATCTTCAGTACACAAACCAGTTTTATCTATAGCATGAGCTATTGCATAAAAGTGACCATTGGTTCTTTGAACATACTGATTTTACCTCGGTCTTTCTCATGGTGTTCACCTGGAATCGAAACCAAGTCTTGGGATTCTTGTCGTATTCCAATACTTTTGACACGCCTTGGAGAGTTATGAATACACTTTTTCATTAGATGTAGATCAAGATTATTAGTTTGATGTAGTAAATTTCCATAATTATGAATAAAAAGTCCGTACCAAACTTTGATATCGATGTTTTATTTTTAGTTTGACTTGCGTGCCTCCTGTATGTAAAATCCTTCAAAAAATAATTCTAAATAATATCATGCTTACATAATTGAAACTCTTAGGTACCAAACAATGCGACCTATCAAGTCAGCAAAGGGGCAAGTGAATATGGACCTGGAAACTGAGGAGAATGAAACAAGTTCTCTCAATCTTAATCAACAAAAAATATCCGGGAACTTCATCGAAATCCACCCATATTCATCCCTTAGAACCATAAACCTGAGATAAGAATATTTATACATTTACAATTACAGGTACCAAATTGTAACCGCAAACAGCAAACAACTGAGACGCAAGAGTAGATTTCAAACTATAGCTCTCACGGCTAGTATTACTGCTCATAACCGGAAATGTAGTAGATTTAAGCGCAATGGTATGTTGGAATAAATCTATTGACTAAAGGCAAGGATACGAAAAAAGAAATCCTTGACCCTAGATAGCGAAATGATGCCCCCTTATCAGCAAAAGTTTTAACAACACACTTGCTATCGAAACATGACTGTTTCGCTAAATGAATTTCACATTAGCTTAAATTTATGGCCTCCCCATTCGATAACACTAAGTGACAAAGAATCAGGTTTTGTTAAAACTACAGTGCAGGAATTTGTCCAGCTAACTGGAGTAGATATTTTTTGAACTCAGTGCTTTTTAAACACTGTACTAATGAAGACCATAATAATGAAATTGAAGTGTAATTATTTTCATTGCAACATTGATGTACAGTCTATATGAAGTTAAACTTCGTGAAATACAATTCACTATAGCGCAGTTACTAGTTTGGTCATTTTAAGATCTTTTGAATGGAGACGAGAAACTAGTTCGTAAACCACAAACATGAAGCGGAAATTTAATCCACATGCTTAGCAAAGTAGTTCAAATACTTTATTTTTTTTTGAATAGGTTGGTGATATGAATGATTGAAGAAATATACACGTGGAGTAGCTTGAAATTGTCCAGTGAAAAGATCTGTCTTGTCCAAAATGAAGCAGGGAGCAGTTATAATTAAGTTGGAGAATCGAAAGATCGGTAAAATTTTCAGATAATTGCAATAGTTAGTGTGAATCCTGAAGTCTATTTTGGGTTTTTGGAGTTAAACTGATAATAGATTTAAGTTTGGCAACATAGATTCAGTTTTAAAATACTTTTTTTACCAATTAAGTTTTGATTCAAAGTCGACAAATATAGTAGTCATGTTCCATGATTTAAAAATGAAAAGCACTGACTTTAGTGAAATTAATTCTCATTATATGCTCCCCACATTTTATGGTGCAAGTGAACAAACTCTCGAGTTCTTTTTCAGTTGTATAATCCACACTACTAACTAAAGTTACGACCCTACTAGCTTCTAACTTAAATATCCAATTGTGAATACGATGCTACGAGTATTTTGGATTGAAGATTCTTGTGGATCTTAGGCATGGTCAGGTATTCGATTATTCTGAACAAAAAAATTACTCAAATACGTATACGATAGTCAACCCCTATAGACCCCTCATATCCATGTTAATTTTCCGTCTTTGTAAACTTCTCAGCGTCTCCGCTCAAACAAAAATGTATTTGGACATATTTGGTTCTCCACAACTATCTACTGCAAAAGCGGAGCTAACAAAAAGAATACATCAGCTCGGTTCGTTTACCTGCAGAAGAAATTCAAGTTCAATATAGATAACATTATTGTGAGGAAGGTTCCACCATTGAGATAATTAGAAATTAATTGAAACATCATTGTTGGAGATGACAAGTAAAGTGAGGAGATTGTGAGAAGCATGTCAGACAAGTCTACGCACCATGGGCTAAAACACAAAGATTATTATAATCAAAAAAATATTATTATTCATAATTGAGAAACACACCTATAGAGAGAAATGATTCAACCCATGGATATATGCACTGGTTCCAATGAAAGGAGGTTAGATAACCAGTGGGCGAATCAAATTAAATATAACAAACTTGAATGTACAACAAAAGTTCTCTTTGAACTTCAGCTTTCACAAATGCTCAAGATTTGGCAGTAAAAAACTCTTGCAGGATTTGAATTGGACCACCCGCAAAATCCGGAATGATACTACTTGAAGATTCAACATCCAGCATCCTGCCAACTGTATTTGGAGAATATTGTTGGTGTTGAGACAACTGAACATTGGATTCGTACCATTGTATCTCGCCTGTCCTAAAGAAGAAATGGAGATTGCACCATGAAAATAAACTACAGGGATCTTGGACTAAATCGGAAGTAAAATATATAAGCCGCACAAAAACCTTCATAAATTGTATTTTTTTGGAAATTATTTTTTCTGTCGATATGCCATGCACTATTATTCGAGATACCGAATTTCACCGCCCGGAGCAATTGGTATCATCAAAAAATAGGACACTGCAGAACCAGCTATCTTATTGAAAGATTTTCAATTGGTACTTTTGGGCTGATAATACTCTGGGATTGTCCTTGAACAAAAAGAGCTAATACAGTAATTACAATTGACGTAATTCCATCAAATTTTGAATTACCCACAAGCACGACTTCTATTGTGTAGACTTCTTTGTCAACATTCCCTCCTCTTTGTTCCATATTTCCCGACTCTACTTCTCCGTATAGAATTTTCCTTGCTTTACCACATTTCATGCTTCAGCGATAGTCAGAACTCCGTTATCAATTTCCGGTTCTGACTCTCCGTGAATACCAAAAATAACAATCTAACCTGCATGAAAAGTTATTTCAAGGAGCGGGGGAGTAAGTAAGCAGAGTTCCTTGAATTCAATCCTGTGTACTTAAACACATGCTGCTATTTTATTAAGCACGCATGTTCTTGTTTGGCAGTTATGCAGATAAGACTGCTATAGGGGGGAGGCAAATGCACTGATTATGGTACATTATGCACAATTTGGTAAATTACAAATTTCAAAACGAATATTGCAGAGATAAATATGGAACTTGCGTTGAGAAAAATAAACTTGCATTCAAAAAAGATTCACAATTTGATTTTGGATGCTGGAAGATGTAAAGATCATTAAAGCCATTAATGTTGGGAGGCAGAGACATTGAATACACTTGTGGTATTGACAACTAATAATCTTTGCATTCATATCCCAGCAGCTACTTGCAGCAGAAAAAGAAATTTGTTTTCAAACTATTTTTTCATAGTGCCGTCATACCGGAGTTTTTCACAGATACGGACTACAGTTGCACGGTTGTGCAATAACCAATAACACAACAAACATGCTGTTGTGTGCTAATAATTCCTGCAAGGTGTTAGTGTGCATTATTTCAATTGTTTTCAATTCTGAGCCTTTAGTCTGTAATCCCATACTATTGTCTCATCTGTTCCCCGGATTTGCAAAAGGACCGGCATATAAAATTCATGATGTATGGATTTCTTGGATCACACTCTACACTTGAATTTGTATTCTGGTTTTTATCTTTGCTGAGTATTGAAGTTCATCAATAGCAATTGAGTTATTCAATACGGTAATTAAGGTGGGTTTTCAAATTGCAGTGCATTATAGCATTGGATTCTTCAAATCTGTGAAGAAATGCAACTAATTTCTCCAGTTCAGATACCAATCCTCTTGGCATAAGAATAGTGGAATAGCAAGTGAATATTAGCTGAGATCAGGAAAACTGTAATTGATTAATAGAATATGAAAGGAACAAAATCAGAATCAAAAGATGTAGGTGAAATCTGATAGTAGTGCAAGACAAGATATGTAGTTTATGTAAATGAAGCACCAGGAATCCCCTGCTCTGTTCGGATGAATTCTACATCGAAAGAGTGGTGTTCAAGTTTAGAATTTGAATTCAAGGCTATTCCAGAATGGATTGATAATCTGTATGCTTGAACTGATTGTGGTATTGAGTATTTGGAATATATTCTAAATTATAACTTTTTTTCTTGCTATTTTATGGATCCCACAAGTCATTATACTAAAATTCTGAACTAATCTGATAATATCAATACTTCCATCATTATTTCAAACGTTCATAATATTTCAAAACCATTTACAAAACTTTGTTTCCAAGTTCAGGGTATTTGAATTTCATGGTTTGATGCCACTTCTTGAAATTGAATCAAGCAACTCAACAAAAAAGCTGAATTCAACTTCTCCAGGTTGAAATTTAACTTTTATTCATTGTTAGGCAAAATAAATTATAATTCAAATAAGCAACGTAGAAACACTTTCAAGCTTGCTTTTAAAGTTAGTTGATTGGTAAACAAAACATCTACTCAAATCACTAAAGTCTATACTGATAAAGAATATGGTACGCATATTTTCAACTTAAAGGATTGGATGTCTTCCTGTTCAACCATGGTTTTGCTGCTCAATTCTACTTTCGTTTTCTATATTATTGGAATTTCAGGTTAGAAATACCAAAGAAGAATCAAAATAATTAAAAGAACATGGCTATTAGGACTATTTTCCTGAAACATCGCTTACAAAGGGCTGTGTTTCTTAACCCAAATGAAAGATTCCTTTAGAATAGAATATTGTTACTGTTGGAATTGGTATTACATTAGCGTATATGAATAGTATCATTCATGCAAGTAAAAAAACTAGCAATAAAAAAGGTTTCTTATATATAGTTAACACTTTTCTAAGTTGCAAATTTGCTCAATTATTATAGATAGCAAGTGCCCAAAAGAATCATCCTAGACTCAGACTGCGCTGGCGCTTCCCTTTTATGGATATTCATCTTACTTCTGAGATGTATAAACAGTAGAATAAGTATACAAAAATGCTATCATTGGGCTTTGGATATACAACTAAATCTCAAACCCCAAGAAAAATCCTAACCATATTGTAGACTTTAGATGATGCCCATTTACAGACCAGTAAGACAAAATTTTAACATTTTAGTCCGTGGAGGTACGGAGGCTACTGTATCAGCCAACTAATTTCATACTATAAGGTAGTTAGTTCCAATACCGGTTGGGGGGCCTCTTTAGTCAACTTGAGTGACCACCCGAATAGTTCTCACAATTGATTGCAAAAAGTGCGTATGGGTGTTTGGGTGTTTTAGCAATAATTAAGAAGGGAAAGGACACAAACAAATTTCTACCCCTTTTCTTTCTGTTTCTTTCTTCAGGGATTACACACATGCACAGCAAAATCTGAATGAAAGCCAAGAATTTCTTTGATTCAAGTAGATACTAGGTGGTAATGATAGCCAGTAACTTGAAAACAGCGCTTTCCTACTTTCATGACTGCAATGTGCAATAGCGTCTATTTCTAACTTAGCGCGGTGGCTGCAAAAGACGCCTGTTCGCAAACAATAACACACACATCAACAATACGGATAAATAGTTCTCAGGTTATAGATAGATCAGAGAGAACTAATAAGTGCTATGATCAGATGCCACTATTATGTTGTTCTTGACAAATTGTATTTGTGAAAATGGTTACTTTTTGATTTGCTACTGAAACAACAAAAGAAGCACAACTAAATACTAGCTTAAACGAGGGCTTGGAGAACTACAAACCAGTTCTCTGAAATGAAGATTGTGCTCAAATGTTAAACTTCGTTGATCATGACTAAAGAAGTATTCTGAAGAAACGTATTTGTGCACTTTGACGACGAAACTATTCATTACGAACGACACGAGTCAAAATATGAATGACACGAGTCAAAATATCCGGATTGAGAATTAGGTAGCTATTACCATTGCAAGCAACCTATTATAGCTCTACCCATTGATGATCAACCAACAAGAAATAATTAGCTAAAGTTAGCGGAAACAGAGACCAATACCAAGTAATGCTCGTGTACAATCGTATTAAGAAATTGCAAAAAAAAATAAAAAAAATAAAAAAATAAAAAAAATTAAAAACAAGATTGCAATTAAAAGGGCTGTCCTTTGGTACTCTGCATTGATATCAATTGAACAAAGCAAGACAGTAAAGAACAAAATCAAGCAAGCTTCCTAGCAAATTTTGAATTGCTGAAGTCAAACATTTTTAAGCCAAAATAATAGTTTCTGCGCAGATGGCGCAAGTGACAAACAAAAACTATTTGGGTGCAAAAAAATCAACGATGACGAACATCAAGATGGTACAATCTATTTTAACACAGGCTAAGTTAGGATGAATGAGATTTGATATACTTTTGATTGACTATATGTGATAAAGATTAAAACAGTGAAATAAATAAAAATTGAAATTGCCGAATAAATTATAATAAAAGATGGATAAAGAGAACCAAGAAACTTGAACATGAATAAATTTAATGTATAATTAATGAAAAAAGATAAAAAGATAAAAAGAAAAAAAAAGATAAAAAGTGAAAAAGTTAAAAGAAAAAAATAAAATCAATTATAAGTAAATTAAAAGATAAAAAGAATCGAAAAATTGAAAAGATAGAATGTTAAAAAAAGGTTATTATTGTTGTGTTGGAAAGTTTTAAAGTTACAAAAGGGAGTAGTGGGGAGAGGGTGGAAAATAGTCCACTCTCTGGGGGATGTGGAGCGGAGAGTGGTACTAGACCACTTTCCAGGAGGGGGTAGTGGGGTCAGAGAGTAAATGGTGGAGAAAGATCTTCCCACCACTCTCTTGGGGATGTGGAGCGGAGAGTGGTACTAGACCACTCTCCAGGAGGCGGTAGTGGGGTAGAGAGGAGGTGGAGGAGAGAGATCTCCTCACCACTCTCTTGGGGATGTGGAGCGGGGAGTGGTACTAGACCACTCTCCAGGAGGTGGTAGGGGGTCAGAAAGGAGGTGGAGGAGAGAGGTCTCCCCACCACTCTCTGAGTGGAAGAGAAGGCGGAGAGGAGGTGGAGGAGAAAGGCTCCTCACCACTCTCCAGGGGGAAGCGTGGAGTGGAGAAAGGATGGCATCGTGCCCATCCTCAAAGGAAAGTAGGAAGAGGAGCTACGGCTACCCACCACTTTCGGGGGATAAGAGAAGGTGGAGAGTGAGACATACTTCGCTCTCCAGGGGATTTACAGAAGAGTGGATAAAAGTCCACTTTTCAGCAAGAGGAGTGGAGAAGAGAGGTCTTCCCACCACTCTTGCAAAAATGTAGAGGATAGAGTGGGAAACACACTTTCCAGCATATAAGGGTGCGGCGAAAAACCGTCCCAGATCTGGGGAAGAGAGGTGTATGAGAGAAACTATTCTCTCATTCACCTCTCTTTTCTGGAATGAATTGATAGTGGGTGGACTTGTCCAGTCACCGGAGAGGAAGGGTGTCGGGGAGGTCGGTGGTGGACGGCTTTGTCCACTCTCCGGAGAAGAGAAATCGGAAATATCAATCAGAAATATCACTAATTGTCCTACCGAATTCTCTTCTTCCGGAGGGTGTTATGAGGGGAAGGGGGACATGCTCTTCGGAGTTTGTCTCAAATCCCCGAATCCTAGGGACGGCGAAGCACGGCCAAATTTTTAGGTCGTGTCCCTATCAAGTTTCGGTTCTCTTGTTATGTAATGTATTATGTAATGTGCTTAGTCATACGTTATATAATATTTTGATTTATGCTCTTTAATTTATATAAAGATTATGTAAGCATTCCCAAAACTATGCTATTCGTATCGTTTATGTAAGCTGGCTAGCAATTATAGCTTTATATTATGTAATTTGGAGTTGATGATTACGTAACATGTTAGGTAATCACATTAGAATCTCCTCTATAGTGCTTACATAATCCATTAATAATGGCTAGTAATTACTTGTTAACAAGTTATGAAGCATCAGGTGCTACCAGTTGATATTCCATGATGTCTAACTGTAGCAAAAGCTGAGTTAATGAATACATATGGATTACGTAACGGATGAGTATAACATAAGCAATATCAACTTTCTCGATAATATCCCAGGTGTCAAATCAACTGGTGTATTATCTACATCATGAGAAGACTTTGTCATTTGAATTGGTTTATTTTAAAAATAGAGCTGAATCCTATGGCGGTAGATATGCAACAAGGCCAGCGGTTGCAAATGGGGAAACAAATGCGAGGAAACAAGCAACAGATGCTAGCCATCGCATTCCTTTGCTGAGATAATCATACATCTTTGCTATTAACATGCTCTATCATTTGTTGGTGGTAGGTATGACGTAAACGTGGGGCTTCTGGAGCGAATTGGAAGCCAATTCGGTGAAATGCATAATATGGACGGCAGCCATGGAAAGCTACTATGCCTCATGCTCCATGCCGGCTTTGATGACACCAATAATGGCACTGCTTTGGATCTTGTCGTTGCCCCCTCGCGATATCCCGTATTCGATTTCGCTGAGGCCCTTCAAGATGGCTATTCTCGTTTGCAGCAGCAATTTATAGTTATTCAATATATCGACAAACCCTGTGATCAAGTCGATCAACGCCAACCCCTTGACCGACTTGTACTTGTTGATGGTCAGGTACGCCGTGGTCCAATCGTCAGTTAGTATGCTGTCCAACACTGTCTGGATGTCGTTGGGATGGGGAGCACCGATGCACTCGTAGATCATGTCCAAGTCGATGGACTCCGTTTCGGAGATGGCTCCCTTGCACGCTTGGAGCACGTTCAACGCCCGACGCATGTCTCCGCGCGACAACTTCAACAACGCGTCCAAGGCCGCGGGGTCGATATGGACGTTTTCCTTGATGATGACGTTGTCGATGCGCAGGCGTATGGCGTCTTCGTCAATGGGGTGGAACCGGAACCGGGTACATCGCGAGATCAAGGCGGGGTTCAACTTGTGGGCGTAGTTGGCCAAGATGCAAAACCGGCAGTTCTTGGTGAACTTCTCGATGATTCGCCGCAACGAGTTCTGCGCCACCGATGTCATGGCGTCGGCCTCGTCCAAGATGATCAACTTGAACTGGCTGGAGCTGGCGGAGGTGAATATCTGGCGGGTGGAGGCAAAGTTTTTGATTTGGTTGCGGACGACGTCGATGCCTCGGTCGTCAGACGCGTTCAATTCCAACACCATGTTTCGGAAGTTGGTTCCGTAGATCTCGCGGGCAAGCGCGATGACGGTGGAGGTCTTTCCTGTTCCGGGCGGGCCGTAGAACAAGAGGTGGGGCAACTTGCCCGTCTCCATGAACTTGCGCACAGTGGCTACAATCTCCTGCTGGCCATACACGTCTGCGAGGGTTTCGGGACGGTACTTTTCGACCCTTCAAGCGGGGTTAGTAAAATGTCGTGTCACGGACAGACGCGGGACATAGACATACCATGGGAGGTTTTCCTTGGTGCTGGTGGTCATTGGTGGCTGGGAACGTGTTGTGGAGAGCACGGTAGAAGAGGGGAGCGGTGAAATTTTTCACGCGTGCGGGTGGTGACGGACGTGCAACCAGTGTCGGGCATTGTTGCAGCTGCAGACACGGGACAAATGTCAGACATATGACAGTGTCGGGATAAATGTCGGCGCATGAGGGGGAGGATGCAGACGTTGGAGTCCGTGTGGGCAGACACAAGGGCAATGTCAGGGTGAGATATAGTCTTACAAATGACTGTTGTAGGATGGAACACGCAGAACCAGTCTTCGTGTCTGTATGTAGTTGGCCAATGCCGGGATGTTTAGGGGGTGCGGTAAGACTTGGGACTAGTGTCAACAGTATCTATGCAGTGAGCTGTCTTTATTGGCTGTAGGCTGACGGTGGGGCAAAGTAAGTGTAGAAGTCAACCGTAGTCCCCTAGAGTCCATGCTCGTGGAGTCAACGGTTCTGACAGTCAAAGATGTATTTCTGTCTGTCATAGTTAATGGACGTCAACTACTGGATGTCTACAGTCGGAAATCTACAGTCTGGAGTCTATCAGTAGTTCCTTTCGTAAGTCTACGGTTGGTCGATCCTATCTCAGTCTACAGTTTGTAGTTCCTGTCGCCGGTCTCAGTCGACCAACAGTCGCAAATGGTGCTAGCTCAGCAGCGAGGAACGGCAACCAGTCTCAATTGAGCGTTGACTGGCGATATAAATAGCCGTCAACGCTCAATCGCTGAATACAATGCTCCCATTGACTACCAGAACTGTCTATTCGCGACGTCTGTGCTACCATATGTACATCTCTATACTTGAATGCCTACTCTCTATAGGAGATCTTCAATGCCCAATTGATGGCTAATCTCCAGTATCCGGCCACCATAGACAGCAATAGAGCTGACTCAATAGCTGCCAGACAACCAACCGATGAATGTCTATTAATCGCTGACCGTCAAGTCAACAGTAATCAACTGTTGATCCAAAATAGAGCGACATTCAACTTTGTAACCAAAGCCAACCCTATACCAGCCCCTAACTGCCCACACCTCCTGCACACCTATCTACACTACCTCCACTGCCACCGCCAACGTAACTGCTACCGCTAAGAGTGCCCAATTCATTACCACCCGCACCGCAGCACTATCAAGCGCCACAAACTGCCCCACGTAGTTGCACGACGGCCATTGGCCCTCGCCATCTGTGTCCCAATAGTAACTGAGAGCAATAGAGTCGTTTTTGGTGGGACACTGAAAGCCAAAGTCGGCAGGACAGTCGCGGACAATGGCCTGGCACACATTGACGCACGGCAACACCTCGTAGTAGGGATTCTGGGGCTGGACAACATCCGAGATGAAGCTGTTGCGGTTGTCGTCGTGGTCACGGGCCATGTACCCCGTGATGTTGCGGGAGGAGCACCGGGGGATGGACACGGCACAGAGCCAGTTCTTGTAGCTGGTGGCACAGTCGGCGCATGTGCGTACGGGCGAGAACACCGCCCCCGGCTCGGTGTCGCAGGCAATCTGCTGGAGGGCCTTGGAGAAGTTCTGGTACAAGGAGCGAGCGTGGTCGTCGTACACCTGTTTGGTGAGGTTCTTGTTGTCGGCGTCGGCAGCGTTGCCGAGCGCAGGCACACTGTAGGCCACCATGTCGCAGAAGTCCAAGTCGTAGATCAACTCGCATGCCCGGCCCCCCATGGTCTCGAACTCAAACGGGTGGTAGATGGCGCCGCCAAAGTCCACCCCGCTAAAGTCGGTGACCAAGTAGGCGATGTAGCGGGTAGACTCGTTCAATCCCGTCACCATAAACTGCTGCTGCATGCCGCCGTTCCGGGTGGTGTACCCCAGGAGGTATTGCCCCGGGCTGATCAACGCCGGCCCGTTGCGGATGGCGCACCACGAGTTGTTCATCTCGCGAAAGTAGTCACGGTACCCGTACGAGTACACGTACAACGAGTACTGGGAGTCGGTGGCGTTGAGCTGGCGCCAGTCGCTGCCGTCGGCCCGCAGCAAATTCCCGGTGACGATCAACGCCAGGTTATCGTCCACGTCCACTAAACTTGCCCAGCTTCGATCGTCCCACTGGAACACCAAGTCGTTCTGCGACACCCCGATCTGGTACGTCCAGGTGGCGGTGGAGTTGGTGTTCTCGGGCGCTCGCACGGCGATGTACAACACGGGGTTGGCGGCGTTGGCGGCGTTGGCGGCGTCGGTGATCTGCGCCGTCATGGGAACGTCCGCCAACGCCTGCAAGTAGCCCCGGGAAAAGAGCGCCATCTGGCCCAACTCGTTGTTGGCAAACATCGACGCGTTGAACGAGTAGTACACCGCGAGCGAGGTCTCGTTGGCCATGATGTTGTTGGGTTGGGAGCAGATGTTGCCCGTGAGGAAGATTAACAACTGGTAGAACTCCCCCAACCCGGTGGAGTTGACGGCAAACGAGTAGTACTTGACCTGCGACTGCACGATCCGGTCGCGGATGGGGGTAAACTCCTGCAACCCCGTGGAACTGTCGGAGTCCCTGATGGGACTGTCGGCGAACGCGGGGTTGGTCCAGTCTTGTTGGAGGGGCAAAAGCGGGGCAAAAGCGTCGGAAGAGGTGGCCGCCACAAGCCCTGTGACGAGGGCAAGGACAGACACAACAAGAACCGCCAATTGGGGCTTCATGGTTGCATGGCGTAGCAAAGTGATATGGTGAACCGGCAATTTGGCGATGGCTTTTTGGCTTTGCGGAAAAGTGGCGACTATTCCGGAGGCTGCGATGACACTTCCAACACTGGCGGTGGTTCACGATTTGGTGTCGTCACTTTTCCCGGTGCTGCCCGACACTTTTCCCCCGCTGTCGGACAGACACTTTTTCTGTCGCGCCTGTGTCTGTCGGACTCTGCCACTGACACTTTACTCTTAATTGTTACACCACTTTACCTTGGTCGTATAGCGTTGTCACCACTATCCGACACTGCTCGCATTATATTCGTCTATTCTATAATGTGTCTGAAAGTTTGAACTGACACTCGTTATTTCGCCATACATTCGCTTACGCCATTGCTAACTGCATTCCGACATTTTTGGCACATTCGGATGGTACTCCCGTGTCCCTCGGGTCTTTGTAGAGCCTCCGTACCTAGTCTATTAAAACCGGCGGTGGCAGTCTTTCCCACTTGCGCCTCTACAAATGTCTGCACGAATCTCTGACTGGTGTCTGCATCGCTGTTCTGACACTTGCAGACGATCCTCCGACGTCTAGACACTCCCTGTCTAACCTGCTCTCTAATACTAGCGTCTATTCACATAGTCCTTCTATTTAAATAAACCCCAAAACTTCTTGCGCTTGCGCTTCTTCTCTCCCGAACCCTGCGACTCTTTGCTCGAGTTTTCGTGCTGCATGAGCTTGAAGTCTGGGTGCGACTTGCTGGGTTCGAGGTCAACACTGGTGCCGTCGTTGCCGTCGTAACTCGAACACTTGACCAATCCATTCAATGGCTGCTTGCGCCGCGACGTGGGTTTCTCCAAGTTGACAAACCGCAACGACTGCTTGGGAGGTGGAGGCGAAGCGGTGTCCGCAGTTACCTGGATCACGGGAGGAGCCAGTTCTTGAGCCCGTGCTTGTTCCTTTCGCGAGTTGGCTAGCAACTGCTGCTTCATCTCCTTGAACGTCATGCCCCCGGGCTTTTTCTCTTCCGGCTGCAACAACGACTTGGTCTTGTAGGGCACAATGGCAAAGTTGTTGGACCCCGTGATGGCACGGGCAAGTTTGGACCCGTTACCACGAAAGTCGGGGTCCACGCTGATGAGGTCGCAGCAAAGCTGGAGCGAGTGGTCCAGAATCAACTTCATGTAGTTGCAGTAGTAATCTTCACCCATGGGCGCGTGCAGGAGGTCGGCCATCTTGGACGTCACCGACTTGCGGTAGTCGAGGTACAACTTGGAAATCTCGTCGTAGGACGAGTACGACCCCAGCGACAGCCCGGACCCGAGTGACACATGGGAGTTGATGGACTTGACCTCAAACTCGTCGTCGTCGTCGTCGTCGGAGTCGTCCAGCGGGTCCGACGCCGGCATCTGCGACAGCAACGACGACACGGGGGCGCTGGTGTCGCTGGAGTCGGAAGCGCAGGCCTCCACCGGGCGGTTGGTAGCGCCGGCGCCGTTGATGCGGTCTTGCAACCGGTATTCAAACGGGCACATGTTGACGGCGGGCACCACAATCACGGGGAGCGGGAAGTTCTTGACAAGGCGGTCGGTCAACTTGGACGAGAGCCACGACTTCAACGGGGCGCCGATGCGGGAGTTGGGCTTGGTGCCCGTGCACACCAAGTTGGGCTCGTACAACCGGTACATGTCCTGCAACACCTGCTTGGTGGGCCCAGCCACGAGCTCCACCGTGACCTTGACAATGGCCGAGGGGCTAATGACCAGCATTACGTAATCCATGATCCCACGAGTAAGGGGCGCCATGTTGTCGGCGCGGGCGCGCTGGCGGTACCGCATGCGCGGGGTCTTGGGGGCGGGGTACTTTTGCGGGGACGCGTACGAACCCCGCCGGGGCTTGCCGTCGCGACAAATGTCGGGACTCACCGCCGCCACCACAATCACCTTATCGCCGTGCTCGACAAACGACGACACCACCCAGTCGAGCGCCACCCACGTGTGCTTGCGCCCGCTCACGTACACCAAGATGGTGCGGTGGGGCAACGCCGGCCGCTGAGCGAGCTGGTTCTGGTACAAGCGGTAGAACTGGCGGTGGCGCCGCGTGAGGGTGCAGCAGCGGTGGGTGGTGATGGGGGTGGTGGGGTAGTGGATGGGGGGCCGCTCCACCGGCACCTCGAGGTCGTAGTCGTCGTAGCCGCCGGGGCGGCGGAGCGGGGAGCCGATGGGCGAGCGCGGGGTGGGCGAGGCTGACCGCATGGCGCCGCGGCCGCGGGCGTCGAACCGGTAGCCCTTGAAGGCCGCGGGCAGGGCGTTGTTGGCCCGGAACAACTCCCACCCCAAGTCGTCGTTCCAGCCGGGGTCGTCGTCGGTGTCGCAGTGGCGGTCAATGTCGTCAAACGAGATGCGCTTATCGTAGCGGGTGCCGGCGGCGGCGGCGGGCGGGCGGAAGGCCACGAACCGGTAGCTGTCGGACTGCTTGTTCCGGAAGTACAGCAACAAGTCGTCGGACGGGGGCTCGTCGCGGGGCGGGCCCGACGCCGTGCGGGTCCGCAATGCCCTGGTCACGAGTTCGGAGTCGCTGTGGATCTGGGAGAGGTTGGGGGCGGTGTTGATATGCAGGAGGAGGGGCTTGACGGCGGGGCTGCCGTTGGTGTCGTGGGGGACGAGGTGATGGCCGGAGTCGGCACGGGCATCGGGGCCGCGCCCGGGCTCGTGGGGGTCACGTGTGGGGCTGAACATGGCGGCGGCAGGTGGAAGGGGCACCGGGGAACACGAACAAGGTGTCGAGACCAGCCAGGAACTGAACGCTGAGGGCCCACCTGGGGGATGACGGAATGGTGGTGAGAAAAAGACTGTCGGGAAAAGATGAGAACCGGTTGCTTTTTCTGGCCACTTTGGGAACGGCAGAAGCAACCGCAGTATGTTCATAACCACCGTGTCACAAATGGCTATATGTAGGAAATGTCGGCAGGCGACAGGGAGGGCGCGGAGTTGGTGCGGTGGGGTGCGGTTGCCAGGGGGACGTCGGTGTCAGCCCGGGGTGACAGCGGTGCTGACAAACGCAGACGACCGCTGTGGTGTCTTTTTGGGGCCAGGCACACTGACAACACCACGAAAAACAGACAGAATTCGCCCGACAGAGTTCGCACGACAGACAGAAATTCGCCGTGCACAAATTAGCCCGACGCAACCAGCCCGACAAAAAGCAGACAGAGATTAGCAGACGGAAATTAGCGGAAAGAAAACCAGAGGAAATTAGCAGACAGAAAACCAGACAGAAACCAGACAGTTCACCCCGTAACATTAGCACCGTTATTCTTCTTCTATATCCCCTGCTATCAACACCCTGTAAACACCCTGCAACCCTACGAGAGTGCTGCCAGTCACGCATTCTGTCCGCGCACACCCCTACTACTGCAACACGGTCTGCATGGACTTCTGACATTTTGGGTCCCTGCCCCATCAGCAGTACGACAGCAAGAAATGTCTGCCGACAGATCCTTGTTGCCCAACATTGCTAAGCGCATCCGGACAGTACCCGAGGCACCAATCGTACGATGCTCGTTATCGGCTACTGGAAAAATTCTCTCAAATGCGTGGCAATTCTGGGGTCTTGCTGTCGTGTGCTTGGTGTCTAGGGAAAGCATCTGGCACGTGATTACTATCGTGGCCATTAGTGAAGTCAGAGTAGTACTGTTGTAGGTGGTCACCAAGATGTCGTTGAAGATGGACCGTGCTAGTGGTCCCACGGTGGGGCGCTGGGTACTCGTGTCAACATTGTTTTCCCAGTGTTTCGGTTTCTACGGGGAATTTGTGACAAGTTAAACTTCTGTCGTAATCCCCGTCTTTCCGCAAGGAGCGGATGTATCAAGCAGCCTCGAGACCCTGTAGAAGAGCGAGGAAACCTCACAGTTGCCGACGGTAGCTCTAGAAGCAGCATACAGTATCCGCATTTCCGACTCGTCCATCCGGATGGAAGTGGCCACTTTGGTCCATGCGAACGTCATTCGGTACTGGACTTTGAGGAAGCCCTGTCTACAGGCTCCGTAGACCTATGCGAGTCCTATCACAAGGAGTGTGTGGAATTATCAATAAAATGGGAAATCTATGCTCAGTTCCATGGTCGATTTATGCACTGATGCTGCTCCCGGCCATTCTAGAACTACTTGCTGACTACTCTTGGTCGACACTGGAATGAGCAGAGAAGAGATTACCATGGTCATGAAGATACAATAATGGCACCCCGTAGGAAACCTCGTCTTATTATTGGAAGACATGGGGGCATCGCCACAATGCCACGGTCAATTAGCTTTATTGTTAGTTACTTGTGGTCTATAAAGTTTTATACTTTGTCGTATTTTGTAGCTTTAATCTAATAATAAACCTTAAAATGCTTCTATGCGCTTTGTTCGGAGTGTTCTTGATGTTTCTGTTGCATTCTATTGTTGTTAGTTTTGTGGTCTGGAAGATGGAATATTCCGCGCTGACTATAATTGGAAAATGACATCGACCATCGCTAATCAAGTACATGACGCAGGGAATTTCACCATTTTGAAACCGCTTGTCGTATTTTTGGTATCAACTACAACCCGCGAACTTCATTCGTCAAGCGAATACTTTCTGTTGTCCATGGTGTCCGCCAACTTTGGTCAATGCTGGTGCAGGAAGAGGAACAATGAGCAGCAAATTGCCGTTTTTGATCGCGGCCTAAACATATACGTCAATTACACAACTTAAAGCATTGTTGACGGGAACTGACTAAAGTGATGTTGAAAGATGCAGATATGGTCCTCATCGTGCAAGGAGCACTCGTTTTTGGTGCTCACCCTTGCAATACAGTGCGTTTGCATGATCAAGACGAATGCTGCTCTGGTCAACATAAGCATAGCACATTCTTGGGTTGTGGTCGAAAAAGCATTCCATTAAGGAGAGCCGTTGTTTCTTCTCCTTAAATCGCACCTGCTATCGATATTGATCATGCTGTGTCTCACTTTTCCATACACATTTCCTCACGCTTTTCCTTTCGCTTTTCCTACAACACCGCTTTTGCAACTCTCCTCATTGAGCATCCTTGGCACCACCACCAAACAGTTGTACTACAACGACAACAAAATAGCCAACTGTTCCCACAATAAACTGCACTATGGACAATCACCTTGGCAACACTACATATGGTTGATGATATGGTAATTGATCCAACCGATCGCAATTTCGCAATTACCCCAGTGTGCAACACCATTATTGGGCTCTTCATCCTCACAACATGCACCACTGCTCAGTCAGCCCCCATCAGTGCCCCCGTCCCCCTGACGTATGGACTTTCCCGTTTGTGCTGCCGCGTATACTTGCCCTATTTTCGCCTCCCACGCAATTTGTAGTCTTGGTGATATGATCACTCATTTCTGAAGCCACAATTCCCCACTATTCAAAGCAAGGCATCCCCAGAATGTTGCCCCAGGAAGCACTATCAGATACACACCATCAGCTCTTCCCGGGCCATCTGAGCGACCTCCTCAGCTACCACCACTGCCATCGTCCTCGCTACCAGTTCCCTCGTGCTTACAAAGCGCTGACGTCAGCAGCCAGTTTTCTGGTGACAATTTACTCAAACCACCGCAACTCAACACCTATCTCGCCCACCCCGACAGTGTCCGTTCTTTTGTCGCTCCAAGAGCTCTTCACCCGTTTTCTGTCATCTGCGCATCCCATTTGTCCTTGAAATGTCGAAAATCGCCGCTCCCCCGTGGCAGAACCACCATCCCCGATCCCCGTCGACCGGGCTCGAGCCGTTGACCAGCAACAAGGTTCTCGTGTCGTCGTACCTCCACAAGCGGTCGTCGCGCACCCGGCAGTGGAAGCGGAAGTGGGTGGTGCTCCGTAACTGCCAATTGGCCTACTACAAGGACTCCCGCGAGCACAAGCCCCTCAAGGTGTACAACGTTGCCAACTTGCTCTCGTTCTCGGCCGTTCCCGACAGCGTGCCCTACCACTTTGCCGTGTACACCAGCAGCAAGGTGATGCACTTCCGCTGTGACGACGCCCGTACGTATGCGCAGTGGATGGCGGAGTTGCGCCAGTACTTTACTGAGCACCGGCCGCTGGAGGACGAAGGCGACGAGGGCGACGAAGAGTCCGAGGACGACCACGACAAGGACGCAAATGAAGCATTGGACAGCCTGAAGCACACGGGCAGCGATCCCCACGCCAAGAGCGAGGCTGACGCTCGAGATACGCCAATTCAACGTATCCAGAAAGACATCCAAAATTTTCAGATAGACCCCCACCCCAGCGAACCCCACCCCCACAACAAGCAGGACCACCCTCAGGACATCCAAACGCAGCTCCCATATGACGTGCAAAACTCGCAAAGCACCCAGAACACCCAGAGCTCCCAAGTCGTCTCCCGGAACCACGTGGACCCTCCCCATTCGCTGTCTCTACACACTCACCCCGAGCACCCCGCCCCCTCCATAGCCGTGCACACCATGCATAGCGCCAGGCACCCCATCAAAAGATACCCGTCTCAGCAGGACTCCCTCGTGTCCACCGTGGACTACTCGGGACCGGAGGACTTGTCCTCGGATGGCGGGATCTCTGACTCGCCATTGACGCCCAATGGCCACCATCACTCGCCGTCGTTCATCCCATTTGACGAAACCATTAAGGAAGAGGACGACGATCGCACAAAGTCGCCAAACTCCCCGCCGCTGGCCCCACGCCCCACCAAGACCCCACCGTCGCCTTCGCAGCCCCCGCGCGAGAGCATCGTCGAGCAGGGGTCGCTCTTGTGCCTCCGCAAGCGCTACAACCAGTGGAAGCGGATGTACGTGGTATTGACCAACTACCAGTTACTCTTCTACAAGTCGTCACAGGCGGAGCAGTCGTCCCGTGTGTATCCGCTCCGCGACATTGTCGACGTCATCGAGGTGGATCCCGTGAGCAGAACCAAACAATGGTGTCTCATGATCATCACCCCGCTCCACCGCATTCGTCTCAGCTGCGCCAGCGACCACGACATGGCCCAATGGTTCAGTGCCTTGAAGGCGGCGGTGGTGACCTCCAGAAAGTAGTCGGATCACGTGCATAGACACGACATTTTCCTTCAGAAACTGCAGACATTTTTTTCTCAGACAAATGTCGGATTGAACAATATACTGGCCCCAGACAGACATCATCGATATGTCACCGGACATTGGCGACAAAACAGGGCCGGTGTCAAAGTTGATTTTGCCGTCCAAGTGGGATCGCGACACTTTTGCACGTGAGCTTTTCACCAGCGACATCCGGTTGCCCTCCACCACCGATGTCGGAGCCATTGCCAAGTCGTTACCAGCCGGTAGCCAACGCCTTTACAGGTGGTACTACGACCGGGACCGCAAAACGGTGGAGCCGGCGCGGTTTCCCGGCTTCACCATCGAAAACAGGCAGATAGCGGACCATTTGCGCACCACTCTCGGGTCCATAGACTTTGCCAAGGTCCACGGAGACGGTGTGTGCCATTCCAGAGACGATGGCCATGTTTTGTACTTGGCATGTATTCTCCGGGAACCCGTGGATGAAGTTGTGCGGCAGTTACAGTCGCAAACGGTGAAGAAGTTGCTCCATCACAAAATCTTCAACTGTGAGCCCGGGGAAATCGGTGACGTGGACATTTGCATCAAGTTGGACCACTTTTGTCTCCAGCGACCGGCGCTTTACTACTTGGCGCTATGCATGTTGGACATTAAAACGGGTAACAGCTCGTTCTATGATGTCATCACGAGCCATGACTTTGATCACGATCCCGAGCCGGCCATGCTCGAGCGAGGCGATGTCGACGCCGAGGAGGCGGTTTTCCAGCAGATCATGGACGACTTGAACTCGTCCATTGCCAGTTTGTCTACGAATGGAGACAATAGTAACGCTCGGGTACCAAAAAAGCCTGTGGATGCTAAATTTGATATACCCCCTGTGTCCAATTCGGATAACAAGGGACGCGAATTACTTTTCAGCGAGGTTGAGACACCGACAAAGCCAAAGAAGGGGTTTTACAATGTGCACTTTCCTATCTTTAAGGTTATAGAGGGAGAGGATTCCAATGACGCGGAAACTGCACTGGACAATGAAGAACCCGCGTTTGAACCAGAGGCAGTCAAAGACAGCGAGGGGGATAGTTCAGTTCCGGAAATTGTGGAAAATATCCCTCCTCCACAGGGACCTAACGATGAAAAACTGCAAGAGATGGAGCTTAACGAAGAAGAGTACTCTCAATATGTATTTGACGACTCCGATTTGGATCCCGACTTCATTTCCATTGTGGAATACTTGAGCGACTTGTTTCCCACATTTGCCAAAACCGACTTGAAATTCCACGTGAAGTTGCTGGACAATATCTCGCAGTTGCTCGAAGAGCTTTTCATTGAAACCGAGAGCAATGAATTGCTTGAATTGAGCCAGCAAGAGCAACAAGAAACGGCACAGAGAAGCATCGTGTACGAGGACGCAGTTTATCATTTGCAGGAGATGTTCCCCAATATTAGTCTTGTATCAATCAATTCCAAGTATCAAGAATTGAATAAGGATATTGAGCAGACAACCATGAGTTTGTTGAGCCCCGCGTATGTTGGCAACAGCAGCAAAACATTCAAACCAGTAGCATCCACAAAACAACCAAAAGTAAACAATGAATGGACAAAGGCAGCCAAGGTGACATCGCAATTGCAAAGCTTTTTGGGCAGCTCTATTCTGAATGATGATGTGACTTTCTACGTGAGAAAGTCTAATTGCAATTACTATCAAGCATTGGTTGGCATCATTGAGAACTTGCGTCCCAAGATCAAACGAACGGTGAAAACACCAATGAGTGGTTCACGAGTGCAAAGAGGGGGTAGACGTGGAGGGGCCAATTTCAAGAGTACCACGGTGTATGTCCCTAGCGAGTATGTGTATGATGCCAGGTCTCGCGAAGCTATAGACTTATCGCGATTGTATGACTCCAACAAAGAAATCCAGAGGTTTTCGAAAAAGTTTTTAACAAAGGCGTTGGAATTTTATGAGGGCAATGTCAACAGTGTTGTGATATTGGTGTCTGAGTTGTCGTCGCATCGAGATGAAGCGGAGTCCAAGGTAATTCCCAAAATCCAGCTTGCGAATCGCAAAGAAACCGACCCCTACAATCTCCTCAGCAAGAAATTTGACTCCTACAAGAACCTTGCTGCCACCAGGGTGGAAACTGGGACCAGTCTCGAACGGGACCGGTTTGACAGTTTTATCAAACGGGGCGAGGTAGATTTGCACAATTTCCGGTTGACGCAGGCTATGAGGTTGGTCAAGATGGCGTTGACCCACTGGTGGAATGAGGAGTTGAACCATCGAGAACAGATGGGCAGTGTGGAAAGGTATGGGCATATTGCCTCCGTCGGGCCGGTGCGCATTGTCACCGGGAGGGGAATTCATTCTACCGGGGGGGTAAGCATCATTAAGCGAGTTGTGCGGGATTACCTCACCGGCAACAATTATGTGTTTGACGAACTGGTGGGCAGTTATGACGTTTTGGGCAAGAAGTGATGACCGAGCAGGTGGGATGATGGTTTAAATAAACGATTGAGCGATGGACGCGGGTCTAGGCCCTCGTAAAAGGCGATTTCGAGGGGACCATTCCCCGGTGCAACGGCGCACGAGATCTAGCGAGGTGTCCAAAAGTGACATGAGGGACCAACGGTCTCATGTGAGGCACAGGATTGACAGTGAAGAGCGTGAGCCCGGGGTCCGCAGGGTGAGCCCTACCAGTAGCTGGCATGGGGTGATTCTGTGCACAAGATACGAGTTTGTGGCAGTGTCAGTGCCAACGCTACGGGGGGCATCACAGGGTGAATCCGAGGAGAACACAGACAACTGCCACCCTGCTACCAGTTGCGACGTTTACGGGCGGATGCATCTGACAGACAGTAATAAGGTTGGGGGTTGTCAATGGTACGGCAAGAAACAAGGCCGCCAGCGCCAGTGACAGGCGGAGTTTACGTACCTGGGGTTAAGTGGATGACACGAGATGTATCAGCCTAGTATTGTAAGACGTTAGTATAATTGCATAACCTTCGATATGGTGCCTGCATTCCTGCACGGGCTAATCCAGATTAAAACTTTAGCGCGCTTGCGAGATTAGAGGTGGTGCAGGATATTTTGTGGCGGGACGCAAATGTCTGCATATATCCTTATGACAGCAATTTGGGTGTCAGCGTGGGACGACATGCACCATAAGTGCGGATATAGCAGATGTGATTAGTGAGTTGGGCAGCTGAAGAAGAGCGAGAGTGCAGAGAGTAGATGGGCTTGTTTCTCAGTCGCGTTTTTGCCCGCGCCGTTGTTGCGGAGAGGCCAAACGTTGGCGGTGTAGAGCAGAGTTGGGGTGTGTGGTGCGAAGGTGCCAGAAAGAGTCGATGCGGTGTCGATGCTGTGTCAATGTTTGTGAGTGTACCATCAAGCATTGACTGCGGTAGGATAAATGTCGCGTTTAAAGGTCCGGGAACCGGGAAAGCGTCCGGGACCCTACTCTTTCCAGACAAAGGGGCTTATGGAGTAGCCTTGAGGTGGGGCCATGTGACGGTTGCAGTGCAAAGTTGATTGCCCCAACGTTTGCAGAAGAAAATATACAACAAATATGGGAGCCTGGCAATGTGGCCATCGATGGCCAGTGCCAGGATGTAAAATCCCCGATACCACGCCGCCTCCACCACGACATGTGGTGCCAGCAAAAGCAGACCCTTGGCTACAGGGTTTGTGCAAGAGAAGGGACAGGGTTGCTGTTGTGGGGGAGACGGCTTTGTGGGCCACTGGCAGCACGCAATAGCCAAAATCAACCCACAGTATCTTTTGCTAGCAGCATCATCTTACAGTAGGCGCAACCGCCCCGGGATCACCGTAGGCCGGGCTCCGGGGCCACATGCCAACCCCGACCAGGAATGTGTGGCACCCGCACCCCATTGGTAGAGTCAGGCAGTGGCACCATGGGAGCGCGACCCTGGCAACCGCGCAACCCCATTGGCTCTCCACCCCCTCCTCCACAGCACACCCGGGTGCTGGCGCCCACCGATGCACGACAGGCGCTGTAAGCCGCTTGCCCCCGCCGCCAGGCCAGGTAATTCCCGGTGCGGACATGTCTGGGCTTGAGCACAGTAAGGGTGCGTCAGCGCACATGGTAGTGAGCAGAGGGCCCCGCATTGGCCACGGCCATGGCAGCCGCGGGTGATGGTGGGGTTGCAGTTGCCATGCGGTTTTCGACTGGCCACTGTACACGACAATGGTGGCCACCGGGTTCCCATTGTCCCCGTGAAATAGGAAATAGCGGCCCCCCAACCACCTCCCCCTCTCCCCCGTATTGTTGCCGTGGCTGCAACAATTAGGGACTGCGATTGTTTAGGGAGCAGGTGAAACGGGCTGGCGACGCGTGTCGACAACAGCACCCACGGTGAGAGAGGGAGGGGGTCGCGGGTGTGGAGATGGCAGCGACGGTTGTGGCTACGAGGGGACCCCCCGCGGGGCCCCAGGCAATGGTGGCAGTCCGTGAGCGGGCACGCACCGACGGCGGGAGGAATATTTTCTGGAACCCCGCGGATTTTTTTTAGCCCGACAGGCAGTATTTTTTAGGATGCGAAAAAAATACCCTGTTTCAAGAAAAAATAGCTGCAGAATTGACTATTTAGGAAATGGAACAATACAACAGCACACTGCGCGGGCCATTGGCGACATTGTCTGGTGAAATAGGCCAGGAGGAGCGAGGCAGGAGGCTGGATGCGGCAGTTGGAGGATATGGCCCCAAGGTGTCAGCGGCAGGTGCCTCGACCCGCGTTAAGCCCCCACGACGTGCTTGGAGCACACTTGGGCCACTTTTGGCCGCCATCGCGACAATGGCGGACGCTACCACAGGACGACGGTGCGCCAGTTGCAACCGCACCTGCGACGGGGCACCGGGCGGGCCACGACGAGCAACGACGAGCAACGCAGACCAGGGAGCGATCGCAGCCCGAACAGGCCACCAATTGTCACACGCAAGCCACAAATAAACGTACGGACAAAACATACGAACAAGCCTTGTAAACCAACCAGTCAAACCAACCATACAAAAACCATCCAACAAATCAACCAAACAATCCATCCATACTAACCATCCATCCAACAAACCATCCAGCCAGCCAAAGCAACGTCCTCGCACCCAGCTGCAAACGTCGCTTACTGCACCCGGCGCTGCACCCAACCACAAAACCCCAAGGCGACACCGCTGACAATCGGCTCGCTCGAGCGCACAGAAAATAAAATGACAAGAAAGGCACAAAAAATTTAAATTGGCCCAACCCTCCAGATACCCCTTCCCCCACCACCGCCATTCTCCGCCTGGATTCGAGGAGCTGGACCCCCAGACGTTGCTCGCGCCCTTAGCCCTTTGCCCCACCCAGACATTGGCCGCGTCCCGACATTTGCCGTCCTGTCGCCTGTGTCGTTCCCCGGTGCCGACCCTGCTGCCATCCACGGGTCGTGCAACTCTCCTGCTCCACCTCGTCCGCACGGCACTGTTGCCCTGGCGCGTTGCTCCAACCCAGGCCAGCATCTAGCCCGACCCCAGCCACTCGAGGCTGTCACTCTAGGTCGCCAGTGCAGGCCATCGCGTTGCCAAACTGGGCCATCTAGACCAGTCGAGGCCAACAGAGACCGTCTAGCACCAGTCTAAGTCTGCCAATCTTGTCCCGGTGTACAGCTGCCGGTCTACATCTGCCAGTCTATTCTACCAGTCTAGGCCCCCAGTCTAGGCCCCCAGTCCAGACCTAGCCTAGACCCAACCTTGTCCTGCTCACCCAGCTAGACCCCAGTCCGTCTAGCCCTCCCCCCCCCCCCCCCCCCCCCCCCCCCCCC
>NBZC01000038.1:0-115429 GCA_002245345.1 Scheffersomyces stambukii
CCCCCCACCCCGCCCGCTTCCCCAAGCATACGTTCACCATTCTGGCTACACTCGTTCACCCCCATTCCCAGCCCCAACCATCACCATGGTCGTGCGCGCGCCAAATATCCGGTTCTCGCACCAACCAACCAAAACCACCAAAAAGAGGTTGACAAAAATCTTCTACACCACGACGTCACCATAGCGAATCAGTCACACCATGAGCCACGGACCGAAATTATCGTTCGCGGCTGCCGCCACCATGGGGTCGGTGTTGGTTATCTACGTGCTCATCAAATCGCCCTTGAAATACAAGTGGGCTTCGGAAAACCGCTTGAGTCCCAAGTCGGACTTGGCGTGGAGAAACGCCGCCCAGAAATGGTTGGACGACAACAAGAATTAGTCGCCAACGGGCGGCGATGCCGAGGTAGAGGGGCGGAGAAGCCGATTCCGGTGCACGCGCGCTTCTAGCCCCGGTTTTGCATGTTTGTTGTCGGGCCCCACGGCCCATGGTTGTTGCATTGTATATTACTCGAATACACGATTTTCTTGATTTGAGGATCACCGTTTGGAGTGCGGGGTTTTGTCTATAAGTACGCCGGTGGTGTCCCTGGAGGGCGAGGTTGCCGTCATTTCGATTTCCTCGTGGTGGTGCAACTTGACCCAGTCGGACTCCAACTTGAAAAAGCACCAGATCCACCGCCGGAAGATCTCCAACGTCTCGATCACGGTGTAGCCGAACGAGTAGGCGTCGTAGCCAAACAAGAACGTCGAGCACACGTGCAAAAACGACGCATGTTTGTCGTCGGTGATGATGAACAACTTGAGCACCCAGATGAACCGCAACACAAAGTCAACCACAATGGCCCCGTAGTACACCCCCCGGTGGGAGAAGGCCAATTGGTTGCGCAACAGCCTGAACTTGTACCCCGGGGTGTTGAATGCAAACAACGCGTCAAACATCCCAAACCCCCAATCCATCTTGACGTCCCATATGTACAGGTAGGTGGAGTTGATGGCGGAAAACAAGTACCACCAGTTGTTGAGGGTGGTGAGCACGGGCAACAACTCGCCCGACTGGCGCTGCTCGTCGGTGGACGCGAGCAACGTCCTCTTGATCATGGCGTTGATCACCAACGGGCCAAACCCGGAGGAGTACTTGCCCAAGTTGAACAAGTGCTGCACGTTTTTGGTGTGCTTGTACTCGAACCAGCACTGCTTGATGCGGATGAAGATGGGCACACAAAGGACCATCAACTCTAGCTGATGATTGTAGGCGGACGGCGAGATGTAGTACGTCCACACAAACAACCCAAAGTCGTTCAACACCTTGGCGTAGGACACAAGGCTATCCGACAACAAGATGTCGTTGGTGCGCATGGTCACGGAGTTGATGTTGCCCACAACCACCCTCTTGACGGTGGTGAACACTCGGACTTGGCCCGGGGTTTTGGTGGAGTGGACAAAGGTGCGGTAAAACACGTATGCAAATGCAGCAATGGGGATGGCGGCCTCCACGGGGGTCAAGATGGTGCTGTCGTGGTTGTTGGCCTGCACCAACTTGAACACCGCCCACGAGGCCACCGTGACCACGGTGGTGGCCCGCAAGTTGTGGGAAATGCCGCGAAGCAACTGCGGGTGCTCCTGCAACTCGGCAGGGATGGACGCCGCGTGCTCGCCGGTGGCCGGAAGGAGGTTGTCGAGCTGCGAGTAGTTGTGGGAACTGTACGACAAGCTCAACAACTGGAGCACGTTCATCCTCGCGTAGGTGTAGCACGTGTAGCACAAGAGGTGCCAGAGGGCCATCCCCACCACCACGAGGACGAGGATGCGAAACGGCAACGGCACGAGGTCGTTGAAGAGAAGGTTGTCTGTGCCGTCTTGCGTGCTCATGTCTGCGGAGACGGGCGGGGGTTAAGGTGCATACAGGAGCAGCAAGAGCAAGAACGGGGAACGAACAACGGTAAAACAAGCGGGCTCAAGGGGGAACGAGTACAAAACGATGCTAGGACAATCAGCCCCCAAAAGGGCGACATAGAGGCGATACAGAGGCGATAAAAACAAAAGATAACCGGTCCCCTGTTGACAGGCGGGTCCCGTGACCGCTCGTTGCCACAGCGGGGTTGCACCCTTCCAACGGCTTCAGACGTGTCTCGCGGAGAGATGCACGATTTGGGTATGGTATAATCACAAGTATTCATGATTAGCATGGAAACATCACTAGCCAGGAGCGGGGCAACACCGTGTGCCGGTCTACAGTCTCATGGAACGTATTACGTGTATTGGGTTTAGCTACACACACTGGCAAAGTTAGTATTGATGTTTTGGTACGGTGATCACATTCAGAATTTTCAGTGTTTGGCTAATAATCGAATCGGTCATAGTCCTGAGAAGGAGCCTCCGTTTGGGGCGACAGCTTGTCATCACTGTAATCACAGTCAAGTAAACATACATATGAAGATACCGGCCTGCGGTATACGAGGTCAGGCTGCAGCCTGCCGTGAAGAAGAAGTGTGACAAGTGCAAACCATCTGAGCACTCTGCTTTTTCAGTACGAAAAATTTGCTGTGCGCGAGAAAAAACCTGGCGCCGTTTACCCGGACAACTGCCGAGAGCCCTGATTCTAGAACCACCACCACGGTGACGGGTAGCGCCGTCTTGGCAGGGTCCAGGCCTGCTGCGAACGCGGCCGGCCCGTCCGCGGCCCGCTAACGGTTCCCCGCCACTCCCTTGCGCTCAATTCCTTGTCCCCCTCCAATTGGTGCCTAGACAACGTCTCGCGTGCGCCCGCACCCTGCTGGCGACCCCCGCCGTCATCCACGCCCTTTGCTGCAACCACGTATCCTGTGGGGCAGCCATCCACCAGGGGCCAACCATCTGACATAATCCCTTTGTAATCCCTTTGTAGTCGCCCTTTGTCCTCGGCCCGTTGCCCCCTGCTATCACATCATTGTCGTCATCATTGTCTCTTGAGCCCTTTGTTGCGCCGTACGCTCGCCTCAACCCCAGCGTGGTTATCTATTAAAAAACGTTCCCGTAAAGACAACCCCCCAATTTCCCTTCTTGTAGACTCCCCACATGACCGACACCCAAAAGCGCAAGCGGTCCCGTGGGGGATGCCTCAGCTGTAAGAAGCTCCGCATCAAGGTATGTGTACCCCGATCGTGGCACCACCCAGCCACTAACCCTTGCTCCAGTGTGATGAAGTACGACCCCGTTGCGAGTACTGTGTGCATCGCAACAGAACCTGCGTCTATCCGGGCCCCTCCCCGGGACCCCAGCCCCACAGCCATCCGCTGGCGCGACCGGCGTCTCCTGTCGCTGTCCCTGCCGCCATGGACTCCGACGCGGAGCCGATGCTGTCGTACGCAGGGTCGGTGGACTCGCTCATGACCGATGCGCAGTTCACCGACGACCTGGTGCCCTCCACTCCGGAATCCATGCCCGAGATTGTCTGCGAGCCCTTGGACTTGGCCCGCGACCTTGTGCTCACGCTGGCGACCCTGCTCCTTGGCATCTCCCGCTTCGAACTCCGCCTCTTGCACTTTTTTGACCGCGAGTGCATCAACTTGTTCTCGTTTGGCGTCAACGAGGGCATCCACAATGCCTGGAAGTACAAGGTGCCCCACCTCTTTCTCCAGAGCCCGTTGGTGCGCCAGAGTATGTTCTCCTTCTCGGCCATGGTGATGACCATGGCGGACGTCGAGCTCACCCCGGACGCCGACAAGGTGGTGACGCGCCCCGACCGCGCCCACGTCACCAGCCAGTTGTTTGTCCTCACCACCACCTACTTTATGGACGCCCTTCGAAGGCAGCGCCGCATGCTAGCGGACAGCGGTCTGTCGACCGGGTTTGGCGACGCCACCACCGCCAAGGAGTTGACGGTGGCCAGCATCATCATCTTTGCCTACCTCGGCATCCACCCGCACCGGCTCCTTCCCATGGTTTCGTTTGACGGCGCCGATGCCGACTTGATCTCGGTGTCCAAGGGGGTGCGCCACACCATCATGGAGGCGGCCCCCACCGTGCTTGCGTCGGAACTCAGGGGGTTGCTCTTTTACAATGGGTTTGAAAAAGTCCAGCCCCCGTCCTTGAAACAGTCGCCGTACCCGGTAATAGCTTCCTTGCGCCATGACTTGGACGAGTTGGTTGCGGGCGACACTTTGGACACCCGCGTGCTCGAAGAAGTGGAGGTGTGCCGGGGGGCCGTCAACGAGCTTCATCGCGCCCTCTACGGATTGGTGTGTTTCGACTTCCCGTTGCCCCTCTTTCGCTGGCTCCTGATGCTTACCGACCGCTTCCATGACTTGGTGTACGCCAAGAACGAGTTTGCCCTCCGCATGTTGTACGTGTTTGCCGGCTTGTGCTCGATAGCCCACCTCTTTTTGTTTGACGAGTCCAACGTGTGGGTGGACTACATGCGGTGGTTTCGCGACTACAATCGTGCCATCTACGGTCGGTTTCGATACCCCATGGACCACCACTTGTATTTTCTTGCCGTGACCAAGCGGTTCCGGTGGCCCCAGTTTTCGTCGTTTGCCTTTTTTGATCCAGAGCACCAGTACGAACTCCAAAAGGATCAATGACGTCATTAAATTACAATTGCTCTACACAGCAATGTGATTGATGGGTCAAATGGGGTCAAATGGGGTGATGTGATGATGTGATGACGTATGGATAAAACATGATAGATGGCCGGCAGGTTGACAGGTTCAATCAAACAGGGGCATTTGTGATAGAAAAAGGGCTGCAACTGGGTTGCAAAGTGGTGATGCACAGGTGATAAAAACGGTGGTACAAGATGGTGACAATGGTGCTAAAAATAGTGTCCAATGTGGCACCAAAACGGCGGGGGAAAAAGTACCAGATTGGGCACCACTACCGGCGACAATTACCAGTGTCTATACCGATGCGACATCACCAGCGAAACAACGGCAAAATCACATCCAAAATAGGTCCAAAAACAGTGGGGGAAAAGTAGTGGGGTGACCAACCTCTTTTTCCCCTCCACCACCATGACTACCATCACCACCCACGCCATCTTGTTTGACCTCGACGGCACCTTGGTGGACTCCACCGGCCCCGTGGAGAGAACGTGGCTGGCCGAGGTCGACATCCACAACCTCGCCCACCCAGAATCCCCGCTCGTGCTCGACCAGTTGCTCCATGTGTGCCACGGCGCCCGCACGGTGGAGACGTTGGCCAACTACTTTCCTGAAAAGCCCCGCGACATTGACACCATCCATGCGTGGGAGTACTCCATTGTCGAGAACTATGGCCATCTCGGCAAACCCATCCCCGGATCGCCCCAGGTGTTGGCGTCATTGTCGTCGAGATGGAACTCGAGGTGGGCCATTGTCACCTCGGGCACTACCAAGTTGGCCCACAGCTGGTTCGACAAGTTGTTCTCCCTGGTGACCCCACCACTGGTGTTCATCACGGCCAACGATGTGTCCAAGGGCAAGCCCGACCCCGAAGGATACGCGACCGCGTTTGCCCGCATCAAGCAAACGGCGCACTTGCCTGCAGACGCCCACGCAGTGGTGTTTGAAGACGCCCCCGTCGGGGTGCGGGCCGGGGTCAATGCCGGCTTCACGGTGGTTGGCATCGCCAGCGCCTTCCCCAAGGAAAAGCTCTTGCAAGCCGGGGCCTCGTATGTAGTGCAAGACTTCACCAAGGTGGCGATTGATGGCGACGATGCCACCATCTCCATCCATCTACAGCCATTGTAAACAGTCCGTCAATGTATACACTACGTCCGTATATCCAAGTCGCCAAACTGGTCGCCCAACTTGGCAAGACGCTCCTTTTTGCGCTTCTCTTTTCTTGTCTTTTCGTCCACCAAGTGCTTGTGGTCCATGTAGTCATGCAACGCGTGCTCGTCGTCCAAATAGCTGTCCTCCGCCGTTACCTGCCTGTAGTGGTACTGGGACTCGGGCTCCTTCAAAATGTCGCGGATGCTCTCGTTGCCCACCAATTGGTTGTGGAGGCCAAAACTGAAGCACCACCTCAAGTGTCTGAGTCGGGCGTAGAGGTACCAGCTGTTGATCTTGAGCGACTTGTACTTGGATAGTTTGATATATGTGGAGTCGGTGGTTTCTCCGAGCAACTCCAACCCTTCCAGGGTTTGCTTGTACACCTGGTCACGCTTGTAAGGATCCACATAGGTACTCACGGTGTTGGAGATGTTCCTAAAGACCGAGTTCACCTCCTTCTTGTCCTTTTTGGAAACCTTCTTCGACGAAAGATTGAGGAGTCGCTCGAGCAACGCAAACAACGACTCTTGCTCATAGTAGGGAGCGTTGGCATTGTAATCATTTTCAAAGTCTTCGTCCTCTTCTTCACCATAGTCGTACAATTCATAGATGACGGCTATGGCACGACCGGCGGCTTTGGCAATGTCTCTATTCTCGTCGTTGTCCAACAATGGCACCAATTTCAACATCAAGTCCTCCAGGAGTTCGTTCAAATAATTTCCGCGCGAGAGCAACGTCAAGAGGCATGCAACCCCATGCAATGCCGCCACCGCCACCGACGCCTCGGCTGCCACTTTCGAGTTGGCTTCATTCACCAACCTTTTATCCAAGTTCTTATCGGTTATAAACGTGGAGTGCTCTCGATCGCCCGCTTCCACCTCCTTCTTCAAGGTGGCAGCCGTGGCACAGTACCCTTCGGCAACATCCATCAACATTGAAATGCGGTCGTCGACGCCAAAGTTGGACGACCCGTGCTGCAACACCAACGTTAGCACCACGAACCCCGTGATCACGTTGGACTTGTTGTCGTTGGTGACAACACTGGTGGTGGCCTCGGTGATCACCTTCTCAATGGCATTCAACAACTCCGTGGTCACTAATGCCCCAAATTCGTCAATGTCGCTCGCCACCAACGCTACCAACGACCGGAATAGATACAAAAACTCCACGTCACTGCGGTAGTCTCCCGACGTGAATACATTGATCAATTTCTGCACCTGGTCCTCGTCGACATAACTCTTGGTGCCCATCGTCTCTTCGTTGCACACCACCAACGGCTTGGATACAATCACCTTATACAACTGGGCGAGAAGCAATTCCCGAGACTGCGACGACACGTCGGTACGGGAAAATGACAACGAGGTGATGATGTCGTTGATTCCCGTGGCCTCAGACTGGATCCGTGACTTGTTGATGTGCTCAGCGTCCCATTGACGTCTGTCGCGGGCACCAATGCGGTCTTCCTTGTTGATGTCGACCTCGCTCAGCTGCAAATTGGCCAACTTTTCTCGCAAGAGCTCCTCGATACGGAGGTAATCGCTCTCTTCGTCGTCCTCGAAGTCGGAGTCGTCCGACCGCATGGGTGTTCTCGACACCGACTGGGCCCGCGACGACACATTCGACGGGGTGCTTTCACGGTCGTGTCTCTTTTTGAAAAACGATCGGTGCGACATACTCACTTCAATTAGCGGTGATTAAGGACAGGTTTGCGATTGCTCTGATCATCGTTTTTGTATAGCATGATTTTCCTAGTCATAAATGCCACCGATTTCCTAATTGGGAAGGAGGCCAATTTTTCACCACCAAGGGTTCCGTCGCGATGTCTGGGTACAACGGCGATGGCCAGCAGACGCAACAGATGGGGTCACTCTTTTGTCGCCTGCTGATTATGCAGGAATGTCCTTAGAAGGGGTCACGTGGCACTATGGTCTTGCGCGTTTGAGTATAGGCTGGCAAAACAAGGCACCTCGATTCGCTTTTCACAGGATTGTATGCCTTTTCGACAGTACCAATTGTTTCCTTTTCTTAGTTCTATAGTGCATCTCGCTAGTTGCTTCCTGGCCCTTCATGGTCGGACCTTCTAATCGCACCCTTAAATCTCTGCGCCATCTCCTCTGGACTATCTTCCCTGCATCCCCTCTGGACCGTCTTCTCTGCATCTCCCCTCCACACACTTTGCCTCTCCACACCAGTAATACTGCTCGCTGCGCTAGAATACCACCTCCTGCGGCAACACGTATACCTTGTCGCCATCGTCCCTCACCGTCTCCCTCTTGACGTCGCGCGGCAACAGCTTTCTCATGTCAAAGGCATCGATATCGTCGTCAATGGCCTCGCGGTTAATGGGCATGTCTCGCCCATAATACCCCACCACTCGTCGGTAAACGCTGTATCCCAACTTCTCGTACAACTGGCGGCCAAGCCGGTTGGTCACCTTTACAAAGAGATCGACAAAAAGAGTCTCGTAGGGCTGCACGCTGGTGAGCTTCTCCAATTGCAAACAGAGCTGGGATGCAAGCCCAAGCCGACGATACTGGTCTTGCACGGTGACGGCGGTGATATGGGTGTGCCATTCCATCTTGGACATCTTTCCCTCCGTCTTGCCCATCATGTACCCGCTGATCTCGTGACTCTGCCCCAACCGATGGTAGATCTCGGTAGACTTAAAGAACAACGAAGGCCACTCAACAAGATATTGCAAGTAGAAGGACACATTAAAGTTCTCCGTTAACGGATCCAAGTTCACCGCATTGAACTCAAGAAGATCCTCGGCTTGGAACGGCTTGATCGACGTCATGGCAGTTCCTGGTCAATTCCCGTATCTACCACCCACGAAACGTGATTTGTGCACCACAAAATTTTTCGACAATTTCCATCACCATTCTTCTTGTTTACAATCAAACACAACATGTACGGAGGTCCTCAACCTAGTGACGAGCAGAAGAAGCTCCAGGAAAAGTACGCCTATGACACCTTGAAGTTTGCTGGTTTGGTGGCTGGGGCTTTGTGGGTCACTCCCATTGTGTACCACTTTGTTAAAAAGCAGCTCTAATGCTGTCGTTATCTGTAATTATGGATGATCCACATTGTTCAGGGGGATAACCAAGTTCCTCTGTTGTGGGTTTTGTTAGCTGTATGTACGTTTTGTTCATCCTGCTTTGTATATACGATGATTGTCAATTACAAACATGTTGTAACCTTGATGTGATCAAAGAAACTGGGAACCTGACATTAGTGGCAATCCTGTCACCGAATAACACAATCGTAGTTCCATACATGTATCCCGGGGGGATTCTCTATTCATATCCATAGCCATGGCCTATTCGCTCAACTCAACCATCTCCTCCCGCAACTGGGCAATCTTTCTCGCGAGATTCATGAACTCCATCCGTTCTGAAATCTTTCCTGCCGCCAATAACGCACCATCGCTCTTCATAAACCGTGCCACACTCAAAGCCTTGCTCAATTTGCTCTCTTTGCATGCCTCACTGAACAACCTCAAAAGCGACTTGTCAAAATCAACGCTATACTTGTTTAATCTCTCAACGATATCATCGTTGTCGTCCTCGAAATTATCGTCCTGGAGAGTGCCACTCATCAAGCTTCCCATAGTCTTTGAACGCAAGAAATTCTCTTCCGCATCGTGACCAATCTTGGTTCTCGTCTCTTGTGCACTGTCCTCTTCATCCCCATCGTTACCGGAGGCTTTTTTGTCGGGGGCTTCGTGTACCACAATCGGTATTTCAATATCAAGCTCCACTGGCAATGGCAAGGGGAATACTGGATAATGTGAGTTGTTCTTTAATATCAAACAATTCAACTTATCATTCAGAAATCCCAATGGCCAGTACTTCCAGTTCTTCTTATTGTCATTGCCATGTTCGGTGATGATACTGTGGCAGTTCATCACAGGAATCCATCGAGAATTGTTGGTCTCTCTCCGTGAATGCAACACCAACAAAGTATCGTCTATTCCTCCAATTAAACAAGGGTCGTTGTACTCGTTGAAGAAAACACCTTTGATCAAGGGAACGTCTGAGTCCAGAGACTTTTTCAACGGAAGGGCAATATCCTGTTGGACAAACTTGTAGTCCTGGTTGATATCAATGATGGAAAACGTGAACAAATTATCACTAACCTGATTTATCATGAATAGATCGGCGGTGGATGACGATATCATTGTAATCACGGGCATTGTTTTGATTATATTGATACACACACCATACTGGTTGAAGAACCTAACGTATCCAAGGCTGGTACCTACCGTGATAATTCCCGAGGATTGGTTTCCCTCGCTAGAGTCAGTGATGCACACCGAGGTTATATACTCATCTCGCAAAAGGGGAATCTTTCTTTCCCAGGATTCTTGTTCGTTTTCGTGATTCCGATAATATATGAGCCCGTTGTTGACCGCATGCTTGTCCTTATAACCAGACTTTGCCAATAATATACCATTTGAATTAATTGACGCCAAATCATACCATGAGTAGTCATTGAAGTGAAAATCACGATTCAACGACCTGTCAAAAAATGACACATTTACCGATTGTTCTTCCTGTAGGCCTGAGCTCAGACGTTTAACCACCCATACATATCCTATCGAATTCATGGACAAGTAGCGCTTTTCTCCAGAAACTGGTCCCCCTGTCGCTTCGGCATTCCATGGCGTTGCCCCTGGTGAATATGGTTTGATTTCGTTGTCTACAATGGAGGAAAAGGTGGATGAAGAGGCGTGTCCGTTGAATCTTGGTCTTTTGCGTTTATGGGAGTGTTGGCGATGGGAGTACTGATCTTCGTCCTCGTCTTCCTCATCGATGATCATCGAGTCTTCCTCATGAAGCTTGTATCCCATCTCTGTGGAAGGAGGCTCAGCTCGATGGTTTGCGCCGTTAGTTTCCTTGTCTAGGTTCAAAGAGATATTGTCATCATCGCTTTCTTCAGCTTCATCGAGAAATAGACTTCTGAGGGTATCAACCAGTTTAGTGTTTACCTTCAAGATGCCTCCATTGGTAGTTCCAATGAACAACTTGTCTTCTTTCCATGCCAAATTCAAGGGATAAAACGATTCAAAGTCAAATAAATCCTCCTCGATGACTTTCTTGGTACTAAAGTCAAACACCTTGAAATCTTCTTGCGACAATATGGCTAATTTCTTGTCGTCGTCCGAGAGGCAGAAGTCGATTATTTTCCCGTCGTTGCGGAAAACCTTGACCGGTTGCACCCAGTTGTCCCTCTCAAAGACTTGTACTTCGTTTTCTAGGTTTGGCACCAACAAATATTGACCGTCTTTGGACCATTGGGTCTTTGTGCCTATCAATTCCCCGTTGTGCTCGCCATTGTAGTCGACCTTTTCCAAGGAGCTGTGGATCTTGGTGGGCAACAATTTATCCAAGGTGTGGATCAAGGTTGGCTGCTCATTAATTACCGAATAAACCTGGATGCTGCCGTTTGCCAAACTGATACTAGCAGTTTCACCCGTGCCATTGTAGGAGATATTTAAGAGCTGGTCGGGCAAGGGTATTTTCGACACCGCCTTGTCGTTCTGCAAGTCAATAATCACCAACTTGTCGTCGTCCCCTCCACAAAGAATCCGATTTCCCTGATTAATGAAGGCACAGTCTCGCAACGGCAAGTCAGACCGGTATACCAACCCCGCAGACGCGTCAGCAGTCAATTCCACTAGCTCCAATTGGCCAGTGGTGCTCGTCAACACCAATTTCTTGTCGTGGTTGGCGAGAGAAGTCAAATTGTTCTGGATATCGATGGAGGTGGGTTCTTGTTCCTGGTTGTTGATGTTGAAAACCTTGATCAACCCCTCACTGTTGGCGATAATAAGACGGTCGGCGGCATGGTTGAACGACACAAACGAGTTTCCGTCGGGAAACGCCGTGATCTTGTCGTGAGACATAGCAATGGCGGTGGTGGGGTCTAGATCTAATAGGGCTGTCTGTGTGAAAAATGCACTGTTTTGGGGAAACGCGTATTGCAGTGACGCGACAGAAATCGGGCGCGACATCGTGTACTTGCGACACACTGTCGAGCCAGAGCCGTTGCTCACACATCGTAAAGGATTGTGGCGGATATCGCCCTCGCGGGGTGCATGATTCCGGATCCCGTTTTCCGTCGACGGCATGGCGACGAACGGGTGCTTTTACGGGATTGCGGTGTGAAGCGGGAATGAGGGTCTAGAACGCTGCGTACGACAGCAAAGGCGAGCAATTGGGTCGACGCGTGCTGTGCTTCGCTTCTGTAGACGTTTCTGATTGTGGGGTCAGTGGTTTGATCTGGCTGTAGAGTCGTCGACCGGTGGTTATGTGCTGGTTTCCATGCGTCGAAACTGGCACCCTTGAGGTGGCACCCCGCACCGTGTCGTTGTAGTGCCAGCACTACTGGGTCCCAGTAGGGCCCTAATCCTGTGGCCCTGCCCGGTAATGAAACTCCATCTACAATAATGGGGCCCAATTGCTGGCGGTAATAGAGACCTATTACCAGAAGTAATAGAACCCCACAGTTATGGGCAAAACTACAGTAATGGTGGAGCCTCTACTCCAGCAATTACAGAGCTCCATCTTGTAGTGCTATTGGAAGCCCAACTAATATTAATAATAGAGGCCAACTAGCAGTAATAATAGAGGCCAACTAGCAATAATATTGGACTCCTACCGGTTGGCCACTCCCCTACATTAGAACCCCCTGTAGTCAGGCACAACCACTGGCTACCGCGTAAATTACACCACTTTGGCGTGACCAGGCCTAGCCCGGATCTCTACACGTAGTGTCGGCACTAATCCCCACTGGCATGTGCCCTTGTCTCGTCTCTGTACGGTCTCGTGCCAATTCTCCAGTTCGTTGCAAAATTCGTGGGAACTCGCACCAAGCAACTTGCGAAAAATCCCTCGCAGGAATTGCTGCAAAAAAATTTTTCCGGTCACAAACAGGTTTGAGGGTTTTTATCACCAATGGGCAAAGGGATTGTCATAATGTGCAACAGAAATGTCGAAAAAGAAGCGGGGGTCTTTATGACGTAATTTGTGGCCCCAGAAGTCAAAAGTTTACTTTTTGCGCCTTTTCTGGTGCTATTTCGCGACTGTTTTGATGCTGGTCCACTGGTCTCCGCCTATAGTTTACAGAATAATCTTTACAAGGGCGGTGCTTTCCGCTGAGGCAATTAGTAACTGGCACGGCTTCATGGTCTCAATAGGCACATGGCAATATTTTGTTTTCTGCGGTGTCAGCAATGTTGGATTTGGCTGTTACCAACTCTCGATGGAGGTGAGGGATTTTGGGACCAATCAATTTGTCGATCTACCAACACATGCGCACAGAGACCCCTATTTGGATCAGCAGGACGCAGTTGTAAATTATTATTGATGTGACTCCAACGACGTGGATGTTCGTATGTTGCATGGTAGTTTGCTGTACTACTGAAGCCGTGGAAATTATCGTATTTCCTGGTACGGTGTCTGCCAGATAAATTTTGCACCAACTTCATCATTGGTAATTTTATTAATTTTGCGGCAATTCATTTCATATAAAGATTCAACATTTCATACGAAAATGAATAAATTTGCCAACTAGGACTCACTTGTACCAGGTGGTGATTTACTGGTAGCTAAGTCTTGATCTCATTAATTAGCCATGTCAAAGGATCCTCAAAATCTCAGTAGTAGCGAGCAAGAAATGTCTATTGAGGAAAATACAGACAATATTAGCATAGAAGACACCAGCAAACAAAACAATGCTTTTGACGAAGAGTCTGATATCGAGCTGGTAGAGGTTGCTGATGTCCAACCTACAAAGTCCCAATCGTGGAGACAGATCTGGATGCTTTCCTTCTCGTCGTTGGGTGCAATTTATGGTGATTTGGGTACTTCTCCATTATATGTCCTCGACTCAATAAAATACTCCCAAACTCCACCCACCAAGAATGATGTGTACGGGGCAATATCAGTGATATTTTACGTCTTTACCATAATTGTCATTTGCAAATACGTGTGTTTGGTTTTGGTTATTGGACCCAACAATGGAGAGGGGGGCCAGGTGGCTATCTATGCAAAAATTGCACGGTACTTGAGCTTGGGTCCCAAAGGAGTTATCATCCCCGGAGCCCCCGAAAAGTCGGACATGGAATTGTTATCAAGGCAGGATACAAGTTCATCGTCAATATATTCTGTGCGATCACGTATAGAATTAATAAAGCGCCATCCCATGTTCGTGTCTATCGTACGCAAGTTTGTCTTGGGGGCGTGCTTTCTAGGATGCTCCCTCGTGATGTCTGATGGATTATTGACCCCAACTACTTCTGTTTTGAGTGCTGTTGGGGGGATAGAGGTTGCCAATCCCTCATTCAAGAGTGTCCTTGCAGTTTCAGAAGTTATTCTTGCTTTGTTGTTTGCCATTCAGCAATTTGGGTCCCACAAGATCTCATTCACATTTGCACCCATTATCTTTATTTGGATTTTGGGTCTAATCATTTGTGGGATATACAATATTGTCAAATACCATCCAGGAATATTTGCGGCATTGTCACCCTATTATGCTATCCAAATCCTTAAATCGGGGGGTATAGATATTCTAGGGGGGGCAATGTTGGCCATCACTGGTACGGAAGCCATGTTTGCAGATATCGGGCATTTTGGAAAATTGCCCATCCAAATAACCCTTACCAGCTTTGTCTATCCCGCATTGATTCTTTGCTACTTGGGCCAAGGTGCCTATCTTGTCGAGCACCCTCAGGCTTACGTCAATCCTTTCTTTCTTTCCTTGCCTGGGGGTACAGGAAGTGGAGTTTATTGGGTGATGTTTGTGTTGGCGACATTGGCTACCATCATTGCATCACAGGCATTGATCCTCTCTGTGTTCAGTATTGTTTCCCAGTTGGTTAATTTGGACTGCTTCCCCAAAGTCAGAATTGTGCATGTGTCTTCAGATTTCCGGGGTAAGGTTTACATTCCATCTGTGAATTGGATTTTGATGATTGGGGTTCTTTGTACCACGGCAGGATTCAAAAATAGTAACAATGTTACCGCTGCTTATGGGTTGGGAATTTCCCTTGACTTTTTGGTCACGTCGTCGCTCATAGTTCTTTGCATGTTTTATGTGTACAATTGGAATATCGTGTGGCCAATATTGTTTATGATGGTGTTTGTCCCGCTTGAAATGTGCATGGTGGTGTCCAACTTGAAAAAGGTTCCTCACGGGGCATGGTTTCCCATCCTAATGGCAGGGTTATTCTTTATATTTTTGAGCACCTGGAGATGGGCCAAGTTGAAGAAGACAGAGCAAGAATTCCGAGACCGTATCAGGATTGCTGACTTATTTCCCTATTTTAATATCCAGCCGGTCACCGTCAACCTTAACGATAACAACCAGCCCGTTGGCGGCGGCGACCGGTTTCAGAAAACAGACGTCTACACCAATGCAGGGGTCTTGGCCCTTGCCAAGCATCCGGGGTTGGGCATCATGTACGTTGATTCCATTCTTTCCACCACTCCCAACACCCTTCCCCACTTGTACGGACGGCTAGTGAAGTCGTTTGTGTCGGTCCCTTCGCACTTTGTCTTTTGCGGAATCAGAGTGTTGTCAATTCCCTATGTGCCCGTGGAAGAACGTGTGCTTATGGCGCCCATGAAGATTCCTGATCACTACAAATGCATACTACGGTTTGGATTTATGGAAAATATTGTTGTCGACGAAGACATCAATATCCGGATGATGCAATCGATCCCGGCCATTGCTGTCTTTGGTGAGCAAGACATGAAGCAGTACCCCACCATGCACATTTTCGAGAACGACTTGATTCGATGTCATCGTTTCCAGTCTACTAAAAATGTGTTTATTTTGGCTGCAAAATTTGTGCGCAAAACCGTTATCAATCACATCTTTAGTCCCCTCTATTCGCTTACGCAAGAATACGGGCAGTTTTTGCAGCTTGCCGACGAACGGGAGGAGATGAACAAGACCATCTTTATCGGAGGCATTGCCCGCATATAGCATTATATTGTATACTACGAAATCAAAGTATTGGCTGCTAAAAGTACAAATGCAAATCTACGCCACAAACGCATCAACAACAAAACTTTTTCTAACCATGATCATGCCCATTCGGGATTGGTGTGGTAACTGCTGCGTTGGCCTCCGCCCCTCCAGCTGCCGTTGCCTCTGCCCCGGCCACCACGGCCACGGCTCCCTCTTCCTCTCCAGTTTCCTCGGCCCCGGCCCCGGCCCCGGCCCCGATGCTGGATCGACGCCTCGCCAAAAGTATCCATGTTCAACGACTTTTCCTCGGCCCATCTCATGCTCGATCTTTCCTCGGTGGAAGAGGAGATGGTGTCGAAGAACGACGACTTTCTGTCGTAGGTTGAGCGCTCCAACTCCTGCTCGTTCTCGAGCTCCTTGCTGAACTTGGCATTGGCGGACTCGAAATCAAACTCCTCGGTTGGTATGCTGGGTCCTCTTCCCGGCCGGGGGTTGGGGGGGTTGGAAGGTTTCCGGTGCGACTGGGCACCAGCCTGGTCACCGTTGGGCAAGAGCAGGGGCTGCGCCTGTTGTGGTTCCGTCTTTGTTGGCTGCTCGTTCAGGGGAGCCGTAGGAGTGGGGCGGGGCAGAGCTTCGGCCCCGGAACCCTCGCCCGTCTGCAGGGGGCCGGCGGGGACAGCCGCAGGCTCAGGGTGAGGAAGGTTCTCGGATGGCTGGCCCGACGACACCGATCCCGAAGGCACGGAACCTGCATCCGCACCGGTGGCACGTGCAGGAACCTGCTGCTGCTGTTGTTGGGGAGCAGCCGTTTGCGGAGGAGGTGGCGGCTGGTAGTAGCCCACTGGGGGCTGGGCCGCGTAGGGCTCGGGCTTCACCTGGTCGATGGGGGTGTCCAAAACCGACAAGTCCTTGACATCGGACCCCCGGAACACCACGTAGTCGTAGACATCGGACCCGGGAGGCACCTCCGCGCCCGGGTTGCCGGCGGCAGCCATGCGGCCCTCCGTGCCAAAGAGCCTCACCGACTTGAGGGCCACGGTGGCATCATCGGCATTGATGTTGTCCAACAACCCCACGTAGCGGAGTCCCTTGTTGGAGATCAACGAGATGGTCTTGCCGATGTATTGCGACATGATTGGTCACCTGTGGAGCTGGGGGAAGACGACTGTGGTGAAACTTCGTGAATGAAATGAAGGAATACGAGCGATTGTGCGCGCGCACGACGGCTGTGTCGCGGATTTGCGACATGTTTCGTCGACGACATGCACCACGACACTGCCGCCGTTTTGGGCGGTTTCGGGCTGCATGTCGCTTTATGTCGTGCTATGATGCTGTGTGAGGTGGTGGCGGTAGTATCCCCTGTTTTGAGGCCATTCCATTGGCTGGGTCCCGGGGCTTGTCGACAGCCGTGTCGCAGGCAGTTGTGTCGCAAACGGTCCGAAAAAGCGACAAAAGTCTGGGAAAAGTCGTGCGCGTGCACACAAATACTTCAAAAAACATCCCTACACCAACATTTACCACGCCAGCATCGACAGCATCACCACTACAGCACCCACAACAGCCCAAATGTCGGATGCCGAAGGATTGATAGATCCGGAATTGGACTTGGATGCGCATGCATCTGCGTCCCGGGACGAACAGGCCGACGATGGCCGTGTGGACCCCCAGTCTGACGACCAGCCACGAGCAGACAGCCATGGGTCCGAAGACGGCGACAAGCCCGACAACGACGACTACGACGACAACAACGGCAACGACATTGACAACAACGACGACAAAAACAACGACATCGACAACGACAACATATACAGCACCATCAACTCCTACAAGGTGGACGGCGACGGCAAGCAGGTGACCAAGAAAAACGTGGTGAGGAGGGCCAAACGGGAGTCCCCCAGGTACGACTTGCCGGTATCGAGCGAAAACAACTACGATGCCGCCCTCGAGCCATCAGAATCGCGGGGCGAAATCCTCGACCCCCTCCAGAGAAGACGCATTGAGTTGGAAGAGAAGATGAACGCCGCCATCAAGTCCAAGACCACCAGGCGAAGAAAGGCCGACGAGGACGACTTGGAGCGCATGCAGGACGACAAGATTGACTTTTTGAAGGACAAGATGATCAAGGCCGCCAACCTCGACGTCGACAAGAACTCCCAGGGCCACATTGCCACGGAAAAGTTGAAGTTGTTGACGGAGGTCACCGACGTGTTGTCGCGGGCCGATCTCGCCATCTCCATCTTGGACAACAACTTGTTGGAGGCGGTGAGGTTGTGGTTGGAGCCATTGCCCGACGCCTCCATGCCTGCGTACCAGATCCAAAAGGAGTTGATCCACTCATTGGAGTCGTTGCCGATCAAAACCGACCATCTCGTGGCCTCAGGCATCGGCAAGGTGCTTGTTTTCTACCAGCGGTCCAAGAGAACTGAACCTTCGTTGAAGAAAATTGTCGACAGGTTGATTGGAGACTGGACAAGACCGATCTTGAACAAGTCCGACTCCTACAAGGATCGTACCATCCAATTCCACGAGTACAGCAAGCACAAGTTTGCCAACCAGTTGGCGTCGGCCCGTAGCAACAAACGCCAAGAAGCCCGTACTTTGTACGAGGAGAATGCTGAGAGAAGAAAGCGGGCCGCCATCCCAAGTGCCAGAACGGCGGCATACAAGATTGCCCCCAGGGTGGATGCAAGTTTGTTGAGACGGCAGCAGGCACGCAATGCTGGCAATGACGAGACCTTCCGGAGAATCAACCAGAAGTTGACCACCATGTCGGTCAAGAAGAAGGTCACCAAAAAGGGAGGCCCCTCCATCGAAGGCAGAGGGTTGGGAGTATAGGGTTTGTACCATCAAATTTGACGACATAGTTTTCGCTAGCACCAATAATGATGCCTGCTTACGTAGTATTGCTTTACCCAGCAAACAAGATAATTGCCTCAAGTCACATTAGACGACCATATTGATATACACGTTAATTTAAATTATACAACCATAAATGACTCGATAAATGACAAAACCTTCACAGTAAGAACGATAGGGATGAAGTTATGATATGGAAATGGACAATTAAAATCAGTAACGATCTTTCTTGCTATGAATCGTTCATTATAATCTATGCTTTGAAATGAATGAATTGATTGAGTAACCTATGATCTTGGCTTTTCCTTCTTTTCCTTCCACAAAGCTAACAAGGAGACACCGGAGACTTTGACAACCTTGAATCTGACACCTGGAATATCACCCTTGGCCTTACCTCTTCTACCGAAACCAGCCAACAAAACTTCGTCGTTTTCGTCGACAAAGTTAAGACAACCATCATTAGGAACGAAAGCAGTAACCTTCTTACCGTTCTTGATCAATTGAACTCTGACACACTTTCTGATAGCCGAGTTAGGTTGCTTGGATTCGATACCAATCTTTTCCAACACAATCCCCTTGGCGTGGGAAGAACCACCAAATGGCGATGACTTGAAAGCAGTCCCCAACAATCTGGACTTATAAGCTTCATCGGCCCATCTGTTGTTACGACGGTGGACTCTTAATTTTCTAGCGGAGTTAAGACCTCTTGGCTTTCCTTTACCCATGGTGACTTGATGTTGATGAGAACAGTGCAAAGACAGAGTAACCAGGATTCAAAATTTTTTTGATTAGGGTGAGAAGGTGAAAATTTGTTAGTACGGGGTGTGCGTGCGCGGCGCCCAAAAACTGCGTGCGCTGATGTATTGGTGCAAGGGTGTTTTGTGGGCCGGTGTGCACAGAGTGACGCACGTGTTCACAGGGCTGGAGCCCTCGAGGACCAACTCTCGTCCGTGGTCAGACACCGCATGTGTCCCTGGGGTGGGGGTGTCCGGGCATGGATATGTGCCTTGCGGCGCCAAGCTTTGCATCACGTTACCAGTTCACGTGATTCTTACAACAGTACCATAACAGTACCATAACAGCACCATAGTTGTCCACACTTGCCAGTATATTAACGTACACACTATAACAACAATGTAGAAGCACTGCTGGAGGGAAGCGTAGGCCTACTTTCTTCCTGCTCTCTTCTTGATCAACGACAACAAGAACAAGAACAACAAGTCGATCTGGTCCTTGAACATAAACAACAACCCCTGCACAAACACCCCCTTCACCAACTGTGGGGCAATGCCCTTGTACAAGCCTCTAAACTTCTCCGTTTGCCACAAGTGGGCCAACGCCAGGGTGAAGTGGTCAAACTTGATTTCGTCTTCGTCGTCGTCGTCGCCCGACTTTTCGCCCTTGTTTGACTTTGAGTTTCTCTTCTTTTGGATCATGGCCTTGGACACAATCAAAGGCTGGGTGGCCAAGGTGGCCATGGACTTGGCCACCACCCCGATGCTGAAACTGTCGATGGGTCTCAAGTACTCCTTGTTGCCAAAGAAAATCTGCTTGAGCCGCTCGTAGGACCCGTAGGTGATGGAGGGGTTGATGCACAACACCAAACTCACCCTGAATCCTCTCCATAACCCGGTGATGCCGTCTTGCTCCAACACCTCCTTGGTGATCTGGTACAAGTTCTTGTGGTTGCGGTCGGTCTGCTGCTGGGTGGTGACCACACCAATGGGCATGGTGAACAACTGGGAGATGGCAGCCGCCAACGCCCCGAGAAACAACTCCGTGAGGGTGTTGGGTCTGTGGTTGGGGATATGCTTGTAGAGGTTGGCATACACTCGTTTGACTATAGTGTACCAGTAAAAGTAGGAGAAGTTCTGGGCAGCAGTGCCAACAATGGACGAAAAGAGCCCGTGGTACCAGCCCAATATCCCCTTTTTGGCGTGGATCTTTTTCAACACGTCAAGGGTGTTTTTGTACTTCAACTCGTTGTCGTTGGTGATCTTTTGCTTGTATACCGAATCTTCCAAGTCGGATTCGGATGGTGGGGTGGGGATGGCGGAGGATTCCGATCCCGGCTTGGATGCTTTCTTGATCTGAGTCTGGATCAAAGTCTTGGACAAGTCCAACGGGTACACCAAGGTGTTTGCAACCACGGAAGCCAACGCTCCCGAAGCAGCCTTTTCCAATGGGGTGAGGGACATAGTGAGGTGGGGCTAGAACTATTGTAGTAGTAAGAAGTGCGGTAGTACGAGATTGAGGTAGAACGAGGTGGGGGTAGCAGGATCGGAGATGGGATCGATGCTATGCGACTAGGATGGACAATATGGTAGCTATTACCAATGCGGGGTGGGTGCCTCTATAGCAAATATCAAGGGCAGAAACAATCAATGTCAACGGCACCAAACAAGAGTACTCCAGACAGGATCAAAGGTATATAAATAGGTCTATAAATTACTGAGGCAAATGCGGTGCAGCAACAAGCCCTCTTTTCCGGGTATTTGGTGGGTAACTGTAATAAAACTAGTGGTGAATTAAATGCAATAAATAATAATCTAATGTAAGAGAACCCCAAAAGATAAACATGGAACTGAGGACTCAAAAACGAAAAGAATGGGGAAAACGGGGATTAAATAATTGTGTTGGGGGTTATCGGAAACGGAGGGGGCCGGGGACGGTGAGTCCACGGGGATTTTGTGTGTGGCAACCACCGTCCGCTGGGCGGGAGTGACAATGGACACAACCACTGGGGCCGATTGCCCTGTTTTCAGTTGCGATGGGGTTTATCCGAGGATGGAAGGCACTTACTCGATTGGGAAGATTGCCAACTCATGTGCGTTTTCTTGCCGAGGGCCGATATACCCCACAATATGCTTATATGCACACCAGCGGAAATGCCATAGTGTGGATATGTAGTCGGCACTGACGGTGGGGTCACCACAACGGCGCGACGTTGCGACGAGGTAACGGAAGAAGGACCCGACGACACGACACAGCGACATCTACCTCCAAATGTGGATGGCTCTGTCGGCGCCGCAGGTGACCAAGTGCTCGTTGTTGCTGGCGTCCCTGTAGGCAACAAGCTCCTTGATGACACCGTTGTGTCCCGAGGCCAAGCACACCACTTGCCTGTCGTCTACCACGTCAAACCCTCGAATGGCACCATCGTCGCCAACCACCCAGACACCGTTGACAGTGGCGGGGTCGGCGGGGTCGGCGTGGTTCGTGCGCCAGGCGATTAGCGGCTGCGAGTACTTGTCCTGGGGCGCTAACGTGTTCAAGTTGCGGAGAATCTGGTTTCTCCTGATGCCGTTGTCGCCCGCGCTGGACAACTGATGTAGACTTACGATAATCACCCGCATGTAGGGCTCGTGGGAGGTGGCCACCGCCACCAAGGGGGTGGGTCCGCGCGCAATGGTGATGCTGCGGGGGGAGAAACTGGAGGTGGTGAACTGAGCGTCGTTCAACGACACCTGGCAGAGCGGCAGCAATTGGTCGTGGTCCAAGGCGAGCACGTCGAGCATGGTTTTGTCCAACTTTCCCACCACCACCACCAATTTGCCCTCGTGTTCGATGGCGTCGAAACACGTCCCCTGCAAGGCAAACTTCAACTCGGCCACGGGGATAAAGTCACCGCGGTGCAAACGGGTGACTTTTAGATAGCGATCCCACCCCAAAGTGACCAAGTAGCTGGTGCCGTCCACCACAACGTGTTTTGCATCCACAATCAACCTGCGGTGAGTGGGCAACTCTCCGCGCACCTTCATCTGGCTGTCGCACAGGTAGAATCGGCCGTCCATGCCCGCTAGCACAATGGTGTCGTTGTCGATAACGATGATCTTTTTGGCCACCGCTTTTGTCTTGGTTCGCAGCACAACTGTTTTGTCTTGCACCACGGTGACATACGAGTCGTTTGTAGACATATATACGAGTCCCTCGTGCACATAAGTGGACAACACCAACCCGGGCACGTCCGCCACGGAGTCGTACTCGTGGGGGGCAGGCAGGCTCCAATGACCGGCGTTGAGTTTAAGCACCTGCTGCAAGTGCGGGGCCAAGTCGCGATTGGCGTCGGGAGCCAGTTGCGTCAGCAGGGGGAGGTTGTTGAAGGCGAGACGGTCGTTGACAATTACGTCCAAAGACTCGTCGCCGTCATCGAGGGTGTCAATGGGTCGGCCATGTTCCTGCTCAAACAGACGGAGGGTGTCGAGATAGTTGTTTTCCCTGAGGAAATGAGCCACCAATTTGTGGACGGGTGTGGTTTCGGTGGGCATTGGGGTGGTAGAGGATTGGTGGCTAGGGCTGCGGAAAAATATGCACAATTATCACCATTTTTGCAACTACTGGGAACGAGAAAAAAAGAGTCTGTGCATAGTTACCAAAATAAGGTGCCGAAACGGCACTTTTTCCTGAGGTTAAGTGTTTAGAGCAACTCAGCATGTTCGACTACAAGTATGGTATATATGATGCATGCGTGTGGTATTAGTCACAAATGTAGTACCGATTTTGTACGGGTGCGTAACTATAACCTTAGGGTGACCATAGCTATTGCGCAAAATGCCAGGAAAAATCACCACATTAGCAACTCCTGGAGACGGGAAAAAACTAACGTCCTCAATCACCAGTGTCGTGCATACAAACATCACCACATTTGCAAAGACAGGAAAACCCCCGTCCATAGTAATCAGACGATGTCGCACTGGCCACATGGCACCAAGCATACTAAATAAATCATCATATTAAAGCATACACAGTGCACTAAACACGAGCCACGCCTCTAAACCATCTCCACATACTCTCTAAACTTTTTCTGCTAACTCTTCCAACAACTTAAAGTTGCGCTGTTCGATAGAACCGTTGCCCGGCAACCTGGTGGAACCCATCAAGTAGATATCAACCTCGCGGGCACACTGCCGTCCCTCCTGGATACCCCACACCACCAACGACTGGCCTCTACGACAGTCACCTGCAGCAAACACATTGTCGTCGTCGCGAACCCTGTAGCCATTGGCATCAGCGGTGGAGATGGTGCCACGCTTGGTCTTGTCCACTCCCAATTGGTCGGACTCAGGACCAACGAACCCCATCGACAACAACACGACGTCGGCAGCAAAGAACTCGTCCGAGCCTGGGACCTCGGCCATCTGCCATGCGCCGGCATCCGACCGCTTCCACTCCACCCGCACGGTGTTGATACCCTTGACGTTACCATTTCCATCGTCCACGAATTCCTTGGACAAGATGGAGTACTGGCGAGGGTCTTTGCCATAATGAGCTGCCACTTCAGTGTGACCATAGTCAACACGGAACACCCGGGGCCACTGGGGCCAGGGGTTGTCCTTGGGGCGGGCAGCAGGAGGGTGGGGCAACAACTCAAAGTTGGTGACAGACTTGGCCCCGTGACGGGTAGAGGTACCCAAACAGTCATTACCAGTGTCACCACCACCAATCACTACCACGTGCTTGCCCTCGAGGTTGGCCCTAATGTCTTCCAAGTGGTGGTCCAACAACGCCTTGGTGTTGGAGTGCAACAACTGCATAGCAAACGAGATGTTGTTCAATTGACGGCCAGGGATGCGCAAGTCACGGGCAATGGTGGATCCGACTGCATACACCACGGCGTCGTGGGATGCCTTCAACTCTTCGGCAGAGATGTCCTCGCCCACGGTGGTGTTGCACACAAACTGCACTCCTTCTGCTGCAAGCAAGTCTGTTCTGCGCTTGACGATGCCCTTGTCCAACTTCATGTTTGGAATACCGTACATCAACAACCCTCCAGGACGATCAGACCGCTCGTACACGGTGACGGAATGACCGGCCTTGTTCAACTGGTCGGCACAGGCCAATCCCGCAGGACCAGACCCAACCACTGCCACCGACTTACCCGTGCGGACAGCAGGAGGAGTAGGGGTGATCCACCCTTGTTCAAAACCGTGGTCAATGATGGCGCACTCCACTGACTTGATGTTGACGGGGTCCTCATTGATCCCCAACACACAGGCACCGTTACAGGGAGCGGGGCAGATACGACCGGTGAATTCAGGGAAGTTGTTGGTCATCAACAACCGCTGCAAGGCATCGTACCACCGGTCGTGGAACACTAACTCGTTCCACTTGGGGATGATGTTGGAGATAGGGCACCCTGTGTCGGAAGTGCAAAATGGCACTCCGCAATCCATACAACGGGCGGTTTCGTACCGCAATTCTTCCTTGGACAACCGCGACGTCATCTCGTTCCAATCGCTAGTACGCTGCTTGGCGTCACGGTAGCGCTCGTTACGGCGCTTGTACCGCATGAACCCCTTGACCTTGTCGATCTTGACAGGGGCCTTGGCAGCAAAGTCGGCGTCGGGCACAGTGTCTTCAACGTCGGCCACTGAGGGCTCGTGCTGGGCCTTAGCTGCAGCCAGGGCAGGAGTCAGCGATGCTGCGGCGCCAGAACCATGAACATGGCCCCGTTTGATTTTGGCAGCCTCGCCGTTGGTGACGTCGGCATCTGGGTCCTCCTTAATGGACAGCAAGAACGCAGCAAGCTCACTCTTTTTGCGGACAGCAGCCTCCTGCTTCTCGCGCTCCAACACCTTCTTATAGTCGTGGGGCAAAACCTTGACAAACCGTGGCAAGTACCGGTTAAAGTCGGCCAACACACGGGCTGCAACCTCCGACCCGGTGTAGTGGCGATGGTCCTCGATCAAGCTGCGCACAAACGCCACTTCGTCAGTGTCCACCACCAGAGTCAACTCCACGGTCGTGGTGTTGACGTGGTCAGCAAAGTCCTGGGCCATGTCCAACACGTAAGCTATACCTCCGCACATACCGGCAGCAAAGTTACGGCCAGTGGCACCCAACACCACCACCCGACCTCCAGACATGTACTCACACCCGTGGTCACCGGTACCCTCGACGACAATGTTGGCCCCCGAGTTACGCACGGCAAACCGTTCGGCTGCCACCCCCCGTATAAAGGCAGAACCGGCAGTAGCACCAAAGAAGGCGGTGTTTCCGGCAATGATGTGGTCCTCGGCCTTGAAGCGCGATGCCCGGGGTGGGTACACAATAACCCGGCCCCCGGACAACCCCTTTCCAATATAGTCGTTGGCGTCACCCTCTAACTCCAAGGTGATACCCGCAGCCAAAAACGCACCAAACGACTGGCCTGCCGACCCGGTGGCATTGACATGAATGGTGTCGTGGGGCAATCCCTGTTCGCCAAATGTCTTAGACACCCGGTATGATAAGGTAGTCCCCACGGACCGGTCGGTGTTGACCACCTCACAGTCGATGGTCACGGGCAATCCCCGGGCCAATGTCACCTCAGCCTCGTCAATCAATTTGTTGTCAATACGCACATGGAGGCGGTGGTCCTGCTTGCGTACACAGTGGGTGGCCACTCCAGGACGGATGGTATGGGCCGGGGTCAAGAGAGGTGCCAAGTCGAGGTTGGCATTCTTGGTGGTACGCCAGTCGTCGCGTACCTTCAACCGTTCGGCCCGCCCCACCATGTCGTTGACGGTGCGGAACCCCAAACGGGCCATGATACGCCGCAAGTCGTTGGCCACATAGTAGAAAAAGTTGATAACGTGCTCTGGAGTACCAGCAAACTTGCGCCGCAACTCTGGGTCCTGAGTAGCAATTCCCACGGGACAGAGGTTGGTCTCACACCGACGCATCATGATACACCCCAAGGCGATCAACGGGGTGGTGGCAAACCCCCACTCCTCTGCTCCCAACAAGCACGCAATGGCCACATCACGCCCTGTACGGAGCTGACCGTCGGTCTGCAACACCACCCGACCACGCAAGTCGTTTAACACCAACGTCTGGTGCGATTCTGCCAACCCCAACTCCCAAGGAAGCCCTGCGTACTTGATGGAGGTCAACTTGGCGGCACCGGTACCACCGTCACCCCCAGACACAAGAATGTTTTCCGATCCTGCCTTGGCAACACCGGCAGCAACAATACCTACCCCGACTTCCGACACAAGCTTGACGGAAGTACGAGCGCGGGGGTTGGCGCACTTCAAGTCGTACAACAACTGCTTCAAGTCCTCGATGGAATAAATGTCGTGGTGAGGAGGAGGGGAGATCAACCCCACTCCGGGGGTGGAATGACGAGTCTTTCCAATGGCAGCCGAGACCTTGTGGCCCGGCAACTCACCACCTTCACCTGGCTTGGCCCCTTGGGCCATCTTGATCTGCAACTCGTCCGCATCGGCCAAGTAGTACGAGGTGACACCAAACCGTCCCGAGGCCACCTGCTTGATAGCCAGGCGCATGGTGTCGCCGCCTTCGCTCACCAGCGACCGGGCAGCGTCCTCACCACCTTCTCCGGTGTTGGACTTACCCCCCAACCGGTTCATGGCCACCGCCAACGTGGTGTGGGCCTCCATGGAGATGGACCCGTACGACATGGCTCCCGTGAAGAACCGACGCACAATCTCCGTCCATGGCTCCACCTGGTCCACCGGCACGGGGTCCAGGTTCGAGTAGTCAAAGTCCAACAACCCCCGCAACGTGCACGCACGCACGGCTTCCGCCTCCTTCTTGGCGTAGGCTTCGTACGCCCGTTCATTCTTGTTGCGCACGGCGTCTTGCAACAGGGCCACGGCTGCAGGGTCGTTGACGTGGGCATCACCGCCGTCACGCCAAGCGTACTCGCCTGTTTCCGGAAGGGTGTCTGGGGCCACTGTGTCCCGGCCTGGGTACCCGCGCTCATGCATAGTGAAGGCGTCCTGGGCAATGTACTCAAAGGTGACACCCTTGATACGCAGGGCGGTACCGGCAAAGCACCGGTCAATGACAGAGTTGTCCACCCCCAATGCTTCAAAGATCTGGGCTCCTTTGTACAGCGCCAAGGTGGAGATACCCATCTTGGACATCACCTTCAAAAGACCACCATCCACGGCGCGGCAGTAGTTGGCCACCGCCTCATCGCCGGTACGGGTGGCAGGCAACAACCCTTCGCGGGCCATGCGGGCCACCGTGTCCATGGCCAAGTATGGGCACACGGCGTCGGCACCGTATCCCACCAAGCAACAAAAGTGGTGCACTTCACGGGCCTCGCGGGTGTGGACCACCAAAGCCACCTTGGACCGTTGCTTCTGGCGCACCAAGTGGTGATGCACCGCTCCCACAGCGAGGAGGGCCAGCACGGGCACCCTTTCGGGACCGGTATCGGTGTCGGTCAACACCACAACCCGGTGGCCGTCGGCAATGGCCCGCGAAGCCGCCTGACACATGCGGTCGATGGTGGCCACGTACCCGGGGATACCAGCATCCTTTTCAAAGGTGGTGTCGATGGTGGCCACCGTCCATCCTGGGTGAACATGGTGCATGGCCTCCACTGCCCGCAATTGGCGTGGGGTGAGCACCGGCGATGGCAACACCAACCGGCGGCACTGGTCGGGCCCCACCTCCAACAAGTTGCCCTGGGGCCCCACATGGCACTCCAAGGACATGACAATCTTTTCCCGGATAGGGTCGATGGGGGGGTTGGTCACCTGGGCAAACAACTGGCGGAAGTATTCGTACAACAACTTGGGCTGTTCCGACACGCACGCCAATGCATTGTCGTTACCCATGGATCCCAACGCTTCGTTACCTTCAGCCATGGGCGCCAACACCTTGAGCAACTGCTCGTGCGAGTAGCCGGCAGCCACCAACCGGGGGTCTGCCTGGACTCCTGGGGGAGGAAGGATGGAGGGGGAGTCGGCATTGTCGTTGTTGGTGGAGGCATTGTCATTGTCGTCGTCCACTGCCACGCCCCGGGAAGCCAACTTGGTCTCAAGGTCGTCCATGCGGATCATGTTGGCCAGCACCCACGCCTTAAAGTCGTAGCGCCCCGCCACCTTTGCCTTCAACTCACGGTCGTCGACAATGCGGCCTTCTTGGGTGTCCACCAAAAGCATACGCCCTGGCTGCAACCGGCCCTTCTCAAGCACGCGTTCGGGGTCGATCTCAATGACCCCAACCTCGGAGGCACAGATGATGCGGTCGTCGTCGGTGACATAGTACCGGCAGGGACGCAACCCGTTTCTGTCCAAGTTGGCCCCGCAGTAGCGGTCGTCGGCAAAGGTGAACAACGCGGGACCGTCCCATGGTTCCATGAGACAGGCGGCCCACTCGTAGAACCCGCGCTTGCTGGCGTCCACGTTGGGGTCGTTGTGCCATGCCTCGGGGATCATCATCATCACCGCCTCCGGCAACGTCACCACCCCGTTCATTACCAACAACTCCAACACATTGTCAAACGCGGCCGAGTCGGAGCCCCCTTCCTCAATGATGGGGTACAACTTGTCCAACTCGTCGCCAAACAACTCCGACGCCATCACCCCTTCCTTGGCCCGCATCCAGTTCTTGTTACCACGCAAGGTGTTAATCTCACCATTGTGGGCCGCCAACCGCAACGGCTGGGCCCGGTCCCACGAGGGGAAGGTGTTGGTGGAGAACCGCGAGTGCACCAACGCAAAGTGGGCCTCGTAGTCGACATTGACCAAGTCGTGGTAGTAGGCATACACCTGGCTGGGGGCCAACTGGCCCTTGTAGACGATGGTCTTGTTGGAGAGGGAACAGATGTAGAACCAGTTGTGCAAGCCAATGGTGTGGGATGCCTGCTTGCGCAAGATGTACAACCGCTTCTCAAAGTCGGTCTGGTGGTCCCGGGCAAACTCCTCTGGCAGCACCAGACGCCCGGCCAATGCCAGCAACACCACTGCTGGCTGCAAGATGTGGGGCTCACGCGACAACGATGCCGGGCCCAAGATGGACGAGTCGTGGGGCACCTGGCGCCAGCCCAACACCTTCAACCCCACCGACTCGGCGAGGCTCTCAAAGGTGGCTTTGGACTTGGCGTACACGGCGTCGTCCTTCTTGAAAAAGAGGTTACCGGTTCCGTACTGGCCCGGGGCGGGCAACTCCACCAGGCAGTGGTAGGCAAACTCGCGGGCCAACAACCGGTGGGGGATGGAACTCATCAACCCGGCCCCGTCGCCGTCCTTGGGGTTCAACTCCCCACCCCGATGGGTCATGTTGCACAACAAGCTACGGGAGTCGCTGACAATCTTGTGTGAGGCCTGGCCCTTCAAGTGGCAGGAGAACCCCACCCCGCATGCGTCCTTCTCGAGGTCGGGGTTATAGAGGCCTTGGGCCACAGGGAGGGCGGCGGCCCACGACTTGTTCTCGGGCACCTCGTCATAGTCGTACACCGACGGGGTGTATGCGTCCTCGGGGGAGTACGACGCAGGATCGTGCCGGGCCGGGGCCGGTGCCGGAGGCACTTCAGCTGTGGCCATGTGGGTGGATGATAGGTGTGTAGGGTTGCGGAGGGTGGTGCAAATGGATCTGGCTGTGCAGATCGACGGTGTGTAGATAGTGATCTACGTGGAAGTCAATGGTGGAGGTCAATGACCGTGATCAGATCGATGACTATGGGCAATGACTGTAGGTAGAAAGTCAATGGTTATAGAAGTCAATGATTGTGAGTAGTCAATGACTGTAGGTACAAAAGTCAATGGTGAGTCAATCGGCAGACAAAGTAGTAGACAAAGCCAATGACAGTAGACCGATAGCTCTTACGTCGGCAGAACGGAAGTCAATGACAGCAGATAACAAGCTCGTCTGCACCACTGATAAAGTATGCAGGAAGTTCCCTACACCAATGACAAAGTATGAAGAAAGGAAGGAAGAAACAAGAAAGAAAGAAAGAAGAGAAGAAGAAAAGAAGAAAAGAAGAAAAAGAGAAGGAAGAGAAAGAAGAGAAACAAGAGAAACAAGAGAAAAGGAGACTACAACCGGCAAAACACAACAACCAGAATCACAGCCAGAATCACAACCAGCCAGAACCACTACAACGACATCCTCACTGAAACTTCCAGAACTGCATGCAGCACCGTCAGCGGTGAACCCATTAGCCACCCGATCACCGCCATCCGATCACAGGATCCCAATCGCACCTATTGTGAAATTGCGACCGCTGCCCTTCCTCCGCCGTGGTGCTACCGTGGCCTGGGAGAAATGTCGCACTCGTCCGCTCTTTATCAGTCGCCAATAGAATCGGCGATATTAGTCAGGTGTGCATATAGTCCGCGATACGACAACACCGTCTTTGGCAACTGCACCCGGTCACCCCACGGATCCCCGGCACGGGGACCTCCATCCACGCTGGCGATACCACCAGGCTTCCCGAGTGGGCGGCCACACCATTGAGGGTCGAGCTGCGCCCTGGCCCCGTCCTGGCTGTCGCTGGGCTCCGTGGCTCCCTTCCCCTCCCCGGTGGCCGTCGCATCGTTGCAAATGTGGGGCTGCGGAAAAATGTCGTGCCCATCGCAGACATTTGAATCATCCTCATGCCAAGAGGGGAAATGTCGTCCCTTCTCCCCAATCTCGCTATCATTTTTCCATTGTCGCATCAGCCAATCACAGCCAGGGGCTCGCACTTTAGTCACTGATAAGCGTGGGATTGTTTGTCCCAAACGGTGCCGGCGATTGCTGCAAAATTACCACTGGTAGCCCCTATTTGATTAGGGCTCCTTCAACTTATACCCGCCACCCGCCACCGGCCACCCACCTCTAGTTGCCCGGCCCGTATCCGCACTGTGCCAGTGCTCGTGTGCGGTGCCGTCACCTGACCCTGCGCTGCCGCTAATGTTGCCGTGAACCGCTGTGTTCGCCGCAGTCCCGTGACGGTGCTGTTGCGAGTCACGGCCAGAATCAATGGCCCCACTCGGGTACCAGCACCAGTGCCGGCTGGGAGCTCCAGGTTGGCAATGCAATTGCCCCGCCTTCCGGTTCCCCGGACCACGATCGACTTTGTTGGTCATGACGCATTGACTGCTATGGCTGGGCGATCGGCCCTGGTTGCACAATTATTTTCTGCATGTCAGGGCCTCCCCGTTCGCTTGCATTGTGGGGACCACGGCCTTTCCCGTATCAGTCCCCGAGTATTTACGGTAATTTCCGCAGTCCCGTGCGTTGCACGTGCGTTTTGCAGTCGGGCTGCCTCGAACCAGCACGCGGAGCATCGACAGTGACGAATATGGACGGTGGACCGTGTACAGCATAGCGGTGTGGTTCAATGATGGTGTAGGGCATCTAGTGTAGGGAGTCCATCATTTACGCTTCGAGTGTATACAACACTCATGCAGAGCACCAATATTTACACTGTCTGCAACACCAACTATGGTCGTGCCACTGGCAAACTGAGCCGTTTAGAGTCCTGGAGTACGAATTGCGTTCCAGACCGTCTGCACTTTTGCTACTTCCGGTTAGCGCTCGTTGTACCTATAACCCCACTTCCATTGCTGTGATCAATGTAATCTGGCGTTCATGTTTCGTCTCTTCACCACTCCCATGACCATTGCCAGCACGCAGGTCGATATGGTAGCGCCGGTTCCCACCGTACGCCTGTTCATCTACCTCTGGCCCGATGGAGTCGCTAGGTTCCTGTCCCACATCATAAGCCCGCTCTTGACGGATCAGCCCCTGTTTCAGGTGTCCAGCTGCCATTTCCCCTCCAACCACCTGACCCGGTACCAAATGTACCCAGCGGTATCTCGCCTTCGCACTACTCTTCTCACAATTAGAATCAGGATTTGCGCTGCCCCAGGCCCATCAGGTACCCCCATCGATAATGGCGGAATTGAAACAGGTGTCGTTCCCCCCCGAGGTCCTCGCGCGAGTGGCCCCCGAGATCTCCCTCAGCAGACATTTGGCCGTGGGGTTGCGTCCCAATTTGCGCGGGTTCTCTGAGTTCAAAGCGTTTCTGGTTGGCTCGCAAAACATTGACAACGACAATGTGTTTGCCACCTCCGTGGTCAAGCTGGGCTCCACTACCGTCATCAACACCATCACCCTTGGCGTCAGCGAAAACTCCCACGCCGTCGCCCCTGATGCCTACACTTCGGTATACCCCGTGGTGCAGGTGATACGAGGGCGCAGCGGCGCTCCCAGCGACGAGGAGATGGTGCTCTCGCAGCAACTATACGAGAGCGTGTACCACAGCAAGCACATCCCGTCGCAGTCGGTGCTCATCGAAAACTACGGCGCCTGCGTCAACGACCAGCTGTCGGAGTCGGTGTACTACCCCGACCTCCACCCCAACGAATGGCAGTACCTCAACTCCCTGCACTCAAAGTCGTACTCGTTTGTCATATTGTCCTCCATCAAGATATACTCCAAGCTGACCACCACCAACAGTTTGTTTGACTTGTGCTACATGTCCACCGTCGATGCCCTCTCCAAGTTGGCACTTCCCAGGGTATACATCTCCGATTGCGGCGCCTCCACCAAAGTGTCGATGAAGGCAAGACGCTCCAACACTAGAGGCTTGGTGGCCACCAGCAAGTCCACCATCAACTTGGACTTGAACCCCGACTTGTACTACCCCCTCCGCTTGCACCGCAAGCAAAAGACGATATCGAACAATTTTGGCGTCACTACTGCCAACGACAAGCCGGTGCTCTTGGCTGATCTCGAGGGTGACGCCGAGGAGCTGGCGGTGTTGTCGAGGATATCGATCATCAGCCACGAGCACGGACTAAATCGCGTCAGCTTGGTGTCCGACTTGAACAGCGACATCTCCCTTGACTTGTTGAAGGATGCGTTGCGGTTGAGTCGTTTGCGGACGGCCCAGGGTTTATAGAGATTGTGCGAAATCACTGCAAAAATACCGCGAAACCACCCACAAATGTGCATGTACTATAGAAATTCACGCTACGAATAATGGTAGGAACGATCCCTCGACAGAAAGTAGCCACCATAGTAGAAACAATACTTGAAAACCACCTTTTTCCCGTTGACTCCATGTAGCAAATCCCCAGCAGGACCCTTTTCTTCACCTCGTCGCCTCGAGCACCGTTGTCACCGTTGCGCGATATCACGCAGGATGGGTTTTTTCGCCGCAATTTGCAGCAATTGCCAGGGGCCTTGACCCATCCGCGCCGGACGACCAACCACCATTTCCAGCGACGATACCACCAGCCTGAAGGCACCATTTGACCCTCACCACCCCCTTTTGGCGGTAATTTACTTTTTCGTTCCGTTTCCCTCCCTGTAGCGCGTAGTTCTGTGACGTCCCCCCCCCCCGCGAGCTCGTCCCGTCTTTGCTCGCCCACGAAAAATACCGCCGCCAACGTTCTCCTGATCTCGCTACCGCCAGGCGAAGGGTAATTATAATTACGGTGTGCAATCCACAACATTCAGCGCTGGTGATTGGTGGAAGCACTCCTCATTGTTGCGCGTTTGATCCTGATTCTCGTTTTACCCTTGCAATTGGCGAACCCGGTGCATATTCGCTTCTTTTTCCCACTGTGGTTGGCGTACCCATCTTGGTCCCATCTAGGTCCCATCCTCTGCTTCCACCATTGAGGAACACCCCACCACTACTCCAAATCAATAGCACAGTATCTCAGTAGTAGTGCCATCGCCGTTGCCGACTTGACACCCACTTCCCCGCAAAAATGTCGTCACACCCGGACGATGTTCCCGTCACCTCTGATCCCGACACAGACATCCCTTACACCTTGGATGATCCCCATTTCGACCCCACGTTGGACACCGACCACGATCTCCTTGAAAAAAGACAGTTGATTGACGATTTGTTGCACAATGCCAACACAGGCAAGGAGGGCGACGAATGGATATTGATCTCCTCCGAGTACTTGCACCTGTTTCTCAATTTGAAAGTGGCCTCGTTCCTGGAGTTGAAGGACACCATCGGGCCCATCAACTTCTCGTCAATTGTCGACGCCCAGGGCAACCTCTACCCCGAGGACAACGAGCCAATTGGTACCTACAACATCTCCCCGGAGATCTTCAATTACTTGAATCAATGGTTGGGGTCGGTGGGCAAACCCGTCATAAGACGACTTATCATCAACCCAGTGTCAGGGGAAAAGGAAGTCGAACGGTTTCCTCCCGTGTTTTTTGTCCACCACATTGTGAAAAAGCTCACCAATACTTACTTGCGCATCGGCCGCCACCACTACCACCAAGATAGCCCCGTGTCGCTAAAAGTATCCCGGTCAAAGTCATTCCACGACTTGTTGGAGATCATCAGAGTCACCGTTCTCAAGTTAAAGAAAAAGCCCATCTCCGATTTCCGGGTATGGTTTGTCCATTCCTCTGGCGAGTCCCCCTCTTTGCAGTCAGCTTCAATCACCCCTCACCAATTTGTGTTTGACATTGAAAGTAAGAAACTCGTCCATCAAAACTTGCTATCCGACACTCTCAAATCCCTGGGCTTGATGGACGACAGTTATCACCTTGTTGTAGAATCAAGAGATAAACAGCACGGTTTCCCTATCGATCAATTCATCAACCAAAATAATGACTTATCCATGTACAAGGCCGACCGCTTTGTCTCTCATGGGGGGAATCTCGGTTTGTCCAATTTGGGTAATACCTGCTACATGAATTCTGCTTTGCAATGCTTGCTTCATGTCCCCGAAATTAACTACTATTTTAGCTACAATATCTACAACAATGAAATCAACTCCGACAACCCCTTGGGGTACCACGGTAACGTGGCAAGCTCCTTTGGTTCGTTACTCAAACAAGCTTTTGACTCCTTCAAAACCGTCTCAAGTTTGTCTCCTCGAGAGTTCAAGTCTACAATTGGCAAATACTCGTCTTTGTTTTCAGGTTACCTACAACAAGATTCTCAAGAGTTTCTAAGCTGGTTATTAGATGCTCTCCACGAAGACCTCAATAGAGTACGAGTAAAGCCCTATAACGAGAAACCAGAATTAAAGGACGAAGAATTAAATGACCCCCAAGCTTTGATCAAATTGAGTGAAACCTGCTGGCATCAGCACTTGGCCCGAAATGATTCAGTCATAACTGATTTATTCACGGGGTTATACCAATCGACTTTAGTGTGCCCCGATTGCAGCAAAACCTCCATAACCTTTGATCCCTTCAATGACTTGACCTTACCATTGCCCATAAGTAAGAAATGGTATCATACATTCACCGTGGTTGATTTGTCTAGCGAGGGCATTTTCAACAAATTGGACAAGAATTGCACTACAAGAATAATGAAATTGGAGGTAGAGTTGAACAAGACTTCTAATTTTGATGAGTTGTTGAAATATTTGTGCAACTTTTTGAACGTTCCCAAATCTTATTTGTTCATTTATGAGATTTTTCAAAATTCCTTTTACAGTGATTTCCAACTAGACTACCTCAAGCATAAATTCATGCCTATAGGTGATATAATACGCGACAGCGATGATGTGCTTGTTTACTGCATTCCTCACGATCCTGAAACAGACATCATCGTACCCGTATTTAATTGCGTGGAAGATGCAGATAAATCCTATAAAATGACCAACATCTTTGGCATACCTTTATTTTTGGTTCTCAATAAGGATGATGATGCAAACAGCTTGGGAAAAATAAGAAATAAATTGCTCTCTATGAATTCCGTTCTTACTCAAATTGACCTAGTTGAAGAATGTAAGAAGATTAAACAAAACCATCCTAATTTTGTTCATAAACCATTTTATCAAAAATCAGATTTTCCTTTATTGACTCAGGCAGAGGTGGAAGAAGAGGAGGATGAGACGGGATACGATTCCGACATTTCTTTGGCTCATCCCTTCATGGGGGCAAACTTTGGCTTCACCATCAAGTACACAAAAGACTACACCCCCCGCATTCATTCATCTGTCAGGCACCGATACATGGGTTCCGATAGAAGTCATCTGGCCGCTTCAACGATGCAGAAACAAAGAGAAAGAACAATCAATGTTCCTTTGCATAAACCAGATTTTAACGAATTCAAACCATTGGCTGACCAATTACCTGACGCAAAACGCAGTTTTTACCACTATACAGATTACAGCAATAAGTTGGATCGCGAGATGGAAGAGTTAGCCGATGAAGTAGATAATGATCTTGGGGAACAATCCCAATTCATTTCATCAGGGTCAGATTCCGGCGATAAGGTACAAGAAGAGGACGGGTTTGTTATGGTTGACAAGCATGACACTAGCACTGAAAGTGAATATTCTGAGTTTGATGTCAAGATAGGGGGCCCACCACCATTGCCTCCCCGTAATCCAGCAAACATAACAACAGACTCTCCAAAACTAGCTTCACAAGTTTCATCTAGTGATGAGGAAACCGAGAATGAACCTGCCATTGGAAGCCTATTTGATTCCACCTCCAATTTGCATTTGCCACCAACATCCGCCTTTTGTGATTCAACCAAACCTTCCAATGTTAATTCGCCTTTAGGATCAGGTGTCGATTCTCCACCAGAGAATGGACATGCATCCACTTTGGTAAGCAAAGATACTATGATACTTTGTGACTGGGACTTTGATATATACTCTCAATGTTTTGGCGAGCAAGAGTTTCAAACTTGGGTGCAGATTCCAAGTTTGTCCAACCCTGAATTGGAACAAAACAAAGCAAAAATCGAACAACAAAAGAAAGCCAAAGTGTCATTGAATGACTGTGTCAGTTGTTTCAGCACTCCTGAGATCCTTGGAGAACACGATCTTTGGTATTGTCCACGGTGTCAGGATCACAAGAGAGCCACAAAAACTATTCAACTCTGGTCCACCGGTGATATTTTGACGGTTCACTTAAAAAGATTCCATAGTGCTCGTGCATTTAGTGACAAGATTGACATGCATGTGGATTTCCCTATTGAAGGATTCGACATCACCAAATATTTGGCAAACCCCAATGCCGAAAACGAAAATTGCTTATACGATTTAATTGCCGTAGATAACCATTTTGGTGGGCTCGGTGGAGGTCATTACACTGCCAGCGTTAAGAATTTCCGTGACGGTAAATGGTACTATTTTGATGACAGTCGAGTGACAGAAATCAAAGATCCACAAGAAGCGGTTACACGAGCAGCTTATTTATTGTTCTATAGAAAGCGGGTCCCCGAAGGACAAAGCTTTTTGGGCGGAGAACAGGTGCAAAAGTTGCTTAAAATGGGGAGAGATACGTTCCAACTAACCTTGAGCGAAAGGAAGGCCAGCATCGAGGGTGTTCAGTGCCAGACGTTGGAATATGCCCAAATAGAGGATAAACTTCAGAAGGAAATAGAGTTGAACGAAGAATTGGAACAAAGAAAGAAACAACATGAGAGTCAACTGAGTCAGGACGAACAAAGTTTGTCGGCAACGGTAGACCCTGTCAACGCAAAGAAATCCCGTCCATTTCAAAGCGAAAGTGAGAGTATGCTGACAGCACAATTTCAACTCGATGACGAAGATATTGACTATGACCAAGAACTTGACAATTTCCGCAAGCAACGGCTAATTTCTAAAGCAAACAACAACAACAAATTGATCCAGATAAAGGGCAGCGGAAAGCAGGAGGTCACGCTGTCGCCAATACTAGTAGCTGATGACAGTGATGGTGTTGATGTGCAGGTGACTTTAGAGAAGGAAATCTCTGAGTGAAGATGAGGGGGGATCAGGCGTAGATCATTACCAAGTTTGTACTCTACATAGTTCTAGCATAGCAATAGAACAACAACATGAATTTTAAAATAGATATTGGTACCAAATTTACTGCAGTAACTTCTTCTATCGTCCGTCACATCCGTGAACAGGCGTTCTAGAGTTCTATTACCGTTATCATCACATTAGTGAATTGATGTATAGTGAATTTTGCAATTGTGCAGCAATCACGTGAGCAGTCCATACGGAGAAATTCATCAACCCCAGAATCCGTCTGACCAACAATCCCATTACGCACGTTTCAATAACTAACCACAATTGCCTATTCCAGCAACAACTATACCACTGAAAAGGACAAGTAACGCACGGATATATCGAGACCGTTGCAATTCTCTTGCTGGCCTGTGGCCATTGATCTAGTTTTGAAGGTGACGTCAAATACATCTTACTCGAGTCCCAAATGAGACACGAGACTATAACTAGGGGTTTGGAAGATCAGGTGATCAAGCAATTGATCAAGGTATTGCCAAATATTGCCATTGATGACGAATTGTTGGCCAATTGGCTGGTGGAATTTGGTGATAAATTGGTTGACTATGGCTCGGTTGCTACCTTTGTCCAGGAGAACGTTATCTTGGGAGTTGACAATGACATTGATGGCATCAGCGGCCAGGACATCGAGTGTTTGGTAGAACAGAATGATCAATTAGATGATGGAGATTGCTCAGAATTAAAGATCATGATCTACGAAGTCATCACCTACGTCCTTTCCTTGTCGTACAATTTGCGCATACACATGTCAAATGGACGGCTCCTTCATATTATGATTGATAACTTCTTGGAAAAAGTAGCTAAATCGGTTCACAGCGAGGCATCTTTGTCAGACATGAGCAAACCGTCTGTATTGAATCTGCAAATGAGACTTATTGTCGCCATGTTGGAAATAGGCTGTGACATTGTTTATTTCCGCAAGCTTATAATGCCTCTTGTATGCAAGTCAAGCCCATATTCAAGATTGGTATTAATGGATCTACTTCACCAGATATTCACGAAATATCCCTGCCACTTCAAATTTGTATTGTTTAACAAACAAACATGTTTTCCTTTTGCTAACGACAACTTGAAAAAGTCGTTTAGTATTCATTCCTGGATCAAAATCAATCGATCGCTCACCACAAATGAGGAACCTATAACATTGTTTGAATTGACTAGTTCGGACCCTGGTAGTGCAAGTTCTAGTGTAGGTGGCACTTCGCTCAAGGTACAGTTGATCAACGATAGCCAATTTATGATAGAAGTCAAAAATTGTCATAATGGGTCAAGAATGCAATTTACATTCAACCAGATTATTAACAGTGAATCTCAACTGTCGCATACTTCAAACACAAATAATCAGGGTTATATTCATTTTTGCTTAACTTACGATCATTATGCAAACTTCAGTCTTTATATCGATGGTGAGTATAGCGAATCTATTCCATGTCCTGAAATACACCGTGTTCTCTCCAGTTGGAATAAGGTTTACATTGGAAATCAGTTCGATGATAGTATAGTTTCCAATCATGATGAAGTGCTTGTCAGAAACTTTTCGTTGTTAAACATAACTTTGTCGTATGAATGGATCAATTTGCTCTATAATCTAGGTCTCGGATACAACTGGGAATTCAAGGATTTGTCCAAAGAAAACATGATTGATCTTTTGAATCACTTGAGTTATCAAGGTTTGAGCAACATAATAGTTAAGTTTAAAGAGATCGAAGATCATAAAGCAAGTACCTCAAATCATCATCACAGTCAGCTCTTCAAGATGCCTAATCCTCATACCTCCCTGAGAAATCAAATACGAGATAAGACGATCAACCATACTAGAAGAAGTTTCTCAGCATTTTCAAGCAATCAAACAGGTATTCAGCCCTTTCCAGACAAAGCATCCATTGTCAACTCTTTGTCAAAAATAAACGTGGAAAACGTCTTGTTTGATTCTAATCAATATCTTCACATACTACAACACCAACAGAAAACTCAAAATTTGCAAAAACAGTCACGATCCAACTCCATCTGTTTTCATAATTCCAAATCGATGCATTCTGCCCTTTACGCTATTGGTGGCACCAATATAATTTTACGACATCTTGAAACTTCGTTGGAAATTTCGTCAAAAAGATTAAGAGACACATTGATATATCAAGGGCTAGAGCTATTATTTACACTATTGTCAAATAATTGGAGGTTATGCAAAGAATTTGAAAATGTAAACGGCTATGGAATTTTAGCAGTAATTTTGACAAAGTACAAAGATCATAATCCAAGTTTAACATTTGATTTGTATGATGAATTCAATGATTTATTAGATCCAAAACCGAAAAATTTGTTGAATATGGTTTTGAAATTTACTGGATATAACTTTGTTAATACGTGCGAGTCAAAGATTTTGAATTCGTTAGCCTATCGATTTTTGGTTGTTAATTTTGACTTGTATCTTGGCAGCGACTGCTTTGAGTACTTGTTGTTTCATTTTCAGATATTGTTGCATGGTTCTATTCATAAGAATTATAATTTTATTGAATTGCAAAAGCTAAAGCTTTTGAAGAAGTTAATCCAGTTCTTAAAAAATGCTACGTTACAAGACAGCAAATTGTCTGATTCCTTCAAAGAGCAGCTATCATTGACAATGTCTGGCATTATTACTGCGGATTCAACTGTGGAGACCATTCGATCAATTGCATCTTATGTCATATACGCATTATACAATAGAGATTGTTCAACGTCTTGTGGTATCATTACCCTTCAAGTACTCACAGACTACTTGTGTGAGCCGACTATCTCAATTAAAACATTGAAAAAGTTTTCAAGATCCATAACCATTCATTGGATTTTGCTCCTATTTAAATATAAGGGCTCGAGTAAAGTTGCAGACAGTGGTTTACGACTTCTTTCAAAATTGCTTCGAATTTTGGGACCTCACATTATCAAAAAATTCTTTCAAGTTAATCATGGGCTAGATATTTTGACTCTGTTTTTGAAAGATTGGTGGGAAAACGATTTAATTTTATGTACCATTTTTCTTGCAGCATTTGGGGTGGACTCTGAATCAAAGTTGAATGATTCCGGCAGAAGTAAAGATTTGGTTGAAGTAATCAATAGAAATGTTGCGGATTTGAATCAACTTGTTATGCCAGAATTTCTAATCTTGTTAAATAACTTGGTATTGAGTTCTATGTACACGTTGAGTTTACAATCTGGCAAGCTATTGAGCAGCAATCCTTCTTCACCTATTAAAGCATCACAACTGGACAACATAACTCTAACTATGAATGTTCTTCATTTGGTTAATGCATACATTGAATCGTTGACTTTAGGATTTGAAAAGAATACCCAGTTGAGAAAATACTATTTGGACAAGGATTTTTTGGAGGGGGCAATTGAATTACTTGGATACCTCCGCTTGTCATTGTCGTGGAATAACGAGGATATCACCAAAGGTTTCAAAAAGGCATTTGATAGCTTGGTGAAAGCTTTGGCCAGCTTTTTCATTTCAAAACTAGATACAGACAACTTTTCATCAATATTTGAAGGTCTAAGCGATTTCACAATTAAATTGATATTAGATCTTATCTTTCCCAGCATATTTGAACATATTAATCAATTTATATCTGTTTCTAACTTTGTTTTCAATGAAAAACACTTTATTGAGACAACAATGGATATGCTTTTGTTCTATGACTGTGAGTTGATCAAACAAAATTACTACATAAACAAATTGAACTTACAAAACTTCATCTTATGTACTATTTCCGTGATTGAATCTGGTACAAGCAATTCACTAAAGTTGAAAAAGCTCAAAAAAGCCTTGGGTGACAGTTTAGTATTGAAATTTTATGAACTTTCCAATGAGACTGAACTTTCTCTGCAAGGAATAAGTTCTTACAATCAGTTCTTAAAAGAATTATTATACAGACAAATAACAGTGTTGGATAAAGAAGTATTAGATAAAGACAAATTGGTTACTATTATCAAGTTTTTGATTGGTTATTTCTTGAGCCTTAGACTGGAAGATCAAATGGAAATTATGGAATACACTTTTAATTTCATGAGGACAAGTTCCATAATGAAGCAAGACATCCTCAAAAATATAATTTGTTCTATCAATTGTGATCAAGATTTATTAAATGAGTTATTTTTAAATTTGACGTCAAAAAATGACGATGAAACATTTTCAAGATTGCAAAGATATCCACCTTTTACTAAAAGCTTGATCAAAGAATATCAACAAAGCAGAGAGAAATACGCACAAGTTGAATATCTTCGAGTTTCAAATATCATAAGTGTCATGCTTCATAACGGTGGGAAATTGGGACACATGAATAATATTTACATCAAGAGTTTTGAGAAGGACTGTGATCTGCTCAAAGCCCTGACTGTTCAAGGAGAGTTAGTCAAGTACAATAGAATGATACAAGATAACCAAGAAAATTTTCAATTCTTTATAACAAGTTATCATTCACTCAAAATAGAGGTTGTTAGATTATTTGAAAATGAGAGATACAAAAGTTATGTTCTTGATTATATCGAAAATGCTGATCGTATGAGACGAAGATTAATTATTGAGGATCAATTGCCCAATTCTGAAAGACTTTCCTATAATATTGATATTCCACTTAAGAAAATAGACTATTTGATTAATTCGAACCAGTTTATTGATCCAGATTTGGACAATGTTATTGCGACAAGTGGAATTGACACAAATAGTATATCAAATGCAGAGAATGTATCTGACGATATTGATGATTCTTTTGAAGTGGTTGATAAAAATATGAACCTGACTGGAGATGAAAATGAAGTTATTACTGCATATGAAGATAAAAATAGAAAAGTAATAAGAAGCTTGTTTGTTGGTGACCAAATTGTTGCATTATGGAATGTTAGTCAGCTAAATGGATTAGTACCTGTGGAGAGTTTGATGATCTTGGGTACAAATCATCTATATTTGATTGAGAATTACTTTCATTGCCAAGATGGGAATGTAATCGATGTTCAAGATGCCCCGATAGAGTTGAGGGATCCTATTTTACAACTTGTTAATTCTCAATCAAGCAATATTTTGAAAAACGATTCAAGATCTCATAGGAATAAGAGTTGGAGCTTGGATAGGCTCAGTTGTATATCAAAGCGTCAGTTTTTGTTGAGAGATATTGCGCTAGAAATGTTCTTCACAGATGGAGCAAATATCTTGATTACTTGTTTAAGTCCTAGAGAAAGAGATACCATCCATTCTAAACTCCACTCATTTGCTTCTGGAAAGGGTATTGATTACGATTTAACGCAGGCGTTACAATTAAGTTCGGCTTCATATATAAATGCGGGCAATAGCTTAGTGAGTGGATCATCCTCGTTTACATCGAAACTTGCGTCAGCGTTTTCCCAAGCGCTGTTGAATTCATCAATATTCTTGCTGGCCACAGAAAAGTGGAAAACAGGTGAAATGTCAAACTTTTACTACTTGATGATAATAAATACCTTAGCAGGTAGAACTTTTAATGATTTAACTCAATATCCAGTATTTCCTTGGGTTGTTGCAGATTATACTAGCGATGAATTGGATCTATCTAATCCCAAAACATTCAGGGAGTTATCAAAACCAATGGGTGCTCAATCCGAAGCAAGAGCGAAACAATTCCAAGAAAGATTCGAGGCCCTCGATAGTTTGAAAGATCATGATGCACCTGCCTTTCATTATGGAACACATTATTCTTCTGCTATGATTGTCACTTCATTTTTGATAAGATTAAAGCCTTATGTACAATCATACTTATTACTACAAGGAGGTAAATTTGATCATGCCGACAGATTGTTCAATTCAATAGAGAAAGCATGGTGTTCTGCTTCCAGAGATAATACAACAGATGTACGGGAATTGACACCAGAATTCTTTTATTTGCCTGAATTTTTAGTTAATTCAAACAATTTTGAATTTGGTAAATCCCAAAATGGAGAAATTTCGAATGATGTGATATTACCCCCTTGGGCGAAAGGAGATCCGAATATTTTCATAGCAAAGAATAGGGAAGCGCTTGAGAGCTCTTATGTTTCAGCCAATTTGCATCTATGGATTGACTTGATATTTGGATACAAACAAAGTGGTATTGATGCGGTTAATTCTTTGAATGTATTTCACCATTTGTCGTATAATGGAGCCATTGATCTTGATAACATAAATGATGAAACAGAAAAGAGAGCAGTCATTGGTATGATTAACAATTTTGGTCAAACACCAAATAAGTTATTTACGAAACCTCATCCTTTGAAGGCTGTGTTGAATTTACCAAATTATTATTTAAGCATGGAAAATAAGGAACGTGAACCAACATTAGTTTTTGAATCAAAATTGAAATTGCCAATTGCCAAATTGGAGATTAGCTCAAAAAATGGAAAAAAATGGGTTGGTAGACCACTGTGTGTTTCGTGTGAAGATGATCTCTTTATCCGCAAAGCAAATAATTTTGTATTTGACTGTGATTCCTTATTAGTCAACCAAACAGTTTTTGTTAATATCCAGCTGTCAAATATCACTAGCATAATGCAAATTGGACATAATTTGTTCTTAATTGGTACCGAAGATGGAGTCATCGGAGCTTGGAAATGTGAACCAAAACCGATAGTTTCATTACAATTTCAATCAGTATTGAGGGGACATTTTTCGCCTGTTGTGAAATTATGCTTTAGCAAAAGCTTTAAATTTGGTGCTAGTGTGGACAAAGATGGTATTGTTATAATATGGGATTTGATCAGATTCAAATTTGTTAGAAAAATATCTCCTCCAAAGCATGATCTCAGTCAGAGCTTTATTGCGCTTTCGAATGACACTGGAAATATTGCTATCGTTCACTGTTACCAGAAATACGCGATGCTCCATATTTTGACTATTAATGGAGAAGAGATCTTGAAGAAAGAAATAAGTTTAGATGGCCAAGCAATTACAGCAATAAATTTTGCATCCATTAATAATCCTATGACTGATAGCACCAAAAATCTGGTTCATAACATTCATGTTTATTGGAGTTATAATATTCTTGCAATAGCTTACAAAAAAACAATCGATATTAGTGAACTAGTGCCTGAATCAGATGGTTGGAAAATGAAGAGAATAGATATTATAAATATGGGTGATTCGTTAGCAGGTGAAATTACTGCGCTAGAGTTGTTTAAACAATCAGAAGTCGATGGCGAAGATAGGTTAATCAGAGGAAATGTGAAAATGGTAATTGGTGAATCTAATGGTAAAGTATATACATTATAGGAAGGTGTCAAAAAATGCAAATTCTAGAGATAACATAAATAGTTAATGGAAAAAAAGGGTTAAGTGATATACATTTAAACCATTGTATTGCAGGGCGGAGGATGTAGAAAACTATGGTCTATCATCATTTCCCCAAATACATGGAAAGTATTGATTTCTGGTTGGCAGAAATAAATCCTTAGTCTAATTACTAGTCTTCTGTGAAGATGCTCCTGTTCGCATTATCGTTACTTTGAAATTACTGCAAAATGTAATTGTCTAAGTATTCAAGTCATCACCAGCAATTTGCAACAATAGCCAAAATAGCTGTATATTGCTAAAATTAACACAGAGGGTCAAATTGAACTCTTTGAAGGAAATTTACATAACCAATACAGCAATTCTCCCTTTTCAATAATAAAACTTTTTCAATCATTTAGATGATGAATCAAGGTGCACAAGGTTGTAAATGCTAGAGTTGAACATACCGACTCTGGCTATATCAAAAAAGGTAAATTAGGTTAGACTTAATTTTACATATACAAAGATCATATATTAATTTAGTTTAATTCTAGTTATTATACATGAGAATTCGTAAAGTTGTTTGCATCGGCTATAGTTGGGTACTTGGTGCTAGATTCCGCTCTTTTTCCTCTTTGGGACTAACCCGAACTTCAGTCTTAATGCGGAAGAGTTTGCGCGCAGATGAGTAATATCTCCATCCTAATTTTCAGAACCAAATCTCCTTGAAATAGTAGACTGTATTTGACATTTGGTAAAGTCACTGGTTTGGCTACATGACGTCCTCTAGTGTGAATACCGATATTGAGTTGGATGTTTTACGGTTAAATGGTGTTGCTGTGGAGACAGTAGCTACCCCGGATTCTGAAATATCCGAAGAAGTGATCCAGCCGCCTCTTGACGATAGTTTTCCGGAGGGAGGTTGGAAGGCATATAGCGTAGTTCTTGGGTCGTTTTTGGGGCTAACCGCCAGCTTTGGTACCTTGAACTCGGTGGGTGCTATTCAAGCATACGTTGCTACCCATCAATTATCACACGTACAGACATCTACTGTATCATGGATCTTCTCTATCTACATGGCAATTTCTTTTGCCAATTGTGTGACAGTAGGACCCTTCTTTGATGTCAAGGGTGCATTTTTGCCTTTGGTATTGGGGACAGCGATGCTGTTTGGGGGGTTTATGGCAGTTGCTGTGAGCAAGTCGGTGTACCAATTTGTGTTGTCGTTATCGATATGTGTTGCACTAGGAAACTCCCTTTGCATCACACCTTTGATTGGAGTATTGAGCCATTGGTTCAACATAAAGAGAGGAAGGGCTATTGGATTGGCCACTGTTGGAGGGTCAATAGGTGGAATTATAGTGCCAATGATGTTGAAATCTCTATATGCCAAAGTTGGTTTTCCCTGGGCAATTCGTATCTTGGCCTTCTTCTGTTTGGCATGCATGACCTGTTCCATTATTCTTTGTCGTGAAAGAGTATGTAGAAAGTTATCCTCAGCCGAAGATGGAAAGTACAAGAATATGGCATCGCAAATGAAGGAATTATTCGAATTTCGATCATTGTTGGATCCTAAATATTTCTTCACTATTATCGGTACACTTGCCACGGAAGTTGCGTTGTTGTCAATGTTGACATACTTGGCAACATACGCCATGGCACAGGGAATGAGTGAAGCAAGTTCCTATAATCTACTCACAATATTCAATGCTGCAGGTGTGCTCGGGAGGTTGCTTCCAGGTTATTTGTCCGACACATTGGGCTATTTTAACGTCATGATCCTCATGCTAATTGGATTTGATGTATTTCTGTTTGTCTTGTGGTTACCATTCGGGCATAATGCAGGTGCTCTTTATGCGTACGCTGCCATTTCAGGGTTTTTCAGTTCTTCGATCTTGAGTCTAACCCCGGTTTGTCTCGGAGTCATTACCCCCGTGGTTAAGTTTGGACAAAGATACGGATTGCTCTATTTATTTGTTAGCATTGGAAACTTGTTTGGTATTCCTGTGAGTGCTGCCATCATTGGTGACGGTAGCAAGCATGAGTATGATATGTTTGCTTTGTATTGCTGCTGCTTTGCGGTGGCTGGCACAACATGCTGGTATCTCAGTCGGTACAATATAGTGGGGTTCAAGCTTAATGTAAAGATATAAATTGATGAATATGATACATATATTATGGAAATTTCGGCATTTACTTTCTTCTTCGAGCACTTGAGTCCGAATATCTTGCTCCAGATGCTGCTAGTTGCCTTTTGACGGGCTCTTGTGGATTTGCCTTTACAAGCCGTTCCTGGGACGTCTGAACCTGGACTTCCTTGAGCTGTTCGGCAAATTCGGGATTGACCAACTGGATAATATATGGTGTCAACATAATACCTATGCAAATGGTGAAAAGAATGGTGTATGTCCTATTTCTGAAAATGAACCCAAAGGGACTGTTCAATATAATATCGAAGACGGATCCCAGGACATTTTCATAAAATTGCTTGTGGTCTCGAACTAAGATGACGAGCGGTCTGTTACTAAGGTCGACCTCTGATGATTTGTTATACGACGGCTCCGTCAAGTAATCTTCATAAGCGAGAACAGAGTCATCATTGACGAGGATTCTGTACCGCGAGTTTTGCAACGAGAAATCGTAGGAATTGACAACTAGCTCGTACTCTCCAGCATGCAAGTTCTGATAATCAAAAATGTACCCCTTTGTCAACACCGTCTTGATCTCTGTGAAATCATGTGACTGGTCGAGTGGATATAAGCTGATTTGGAATCGGCCTGGATAATTGTAGCCATTGACCACATTGGCTCCCTTCTCGTGGAACAATTCATTTGGTACCATGGGGACATTTGCAAAGATCCCTGCAAACCCAATTGCGTGCACAGTGGCAATAAACGACACCAATGCCAATAGTGTATGAAAAATCATGGCGGTATTATGTGTTGTAGAGGCTGTGGTAACGGAATCGGATTTCTGGCTCAAGAAAGTACGCCTTCATTTTTCTAGCGAGAATTCGCAGCACGCTCGCGGTGTGGATTTTGGGGACGCTCGTGGTAGATAAAGAAGGCGAGGAGAGCTGAGAGGGAGGTTTAAAGGACTTGCACTAATTTTACGAGAGCCCAGAACTCGTAACTTAGCGAGGCAATGTCTAGTAAACCCAATTCTACTGGTATCTGATCATTCTAAATATTAGAATAAGCGTCATACGGGCTTGTGAAGCACGGTTGTACTAGTTACCTTAGTGTCGCTGTAATGTTACCCGCATTTTTTCTAGCGAGGGATGGTGGTAGAAATCTCGCCCTACCAGCAAAAAAATTTTCCGTTGTCCCTTTCTTCTTCATTGTACTACGTATGTGTATTATTGTAGGGCGACAGTTCGCGACTTCGGTCAGTATCCCCAGAATTGGTGCTCTCTACAACACATACCAGAGTATACTAGTCATGTCTGGCAACAGACACGGGTAGTCATGGAAATTACGGGCGTGGCTGCTAAAGCCTTGTTACGAGGAGTGTTTTGGACCTCCGGGTTCAGGCATTACCTGTGGTAAGGACTTCATTTCAGCTGGGCATTCTAGCCTCCAAACATTGTCACTTCGATACGATATCTTGAAATCTAAATGTAGTCTAGTTTATTGTAGTAACTAAGTTCTATTTGGTTTTAGTCCTCGCGACCCCCATTTGTCATAGCAGTATAGACCCACACCAATAAGAGTGAGACCAGCAAGTTGTTCGGTGGATATGCGGCCAAACAATTTGTTGGGATCGGCAGGAGTGTTGTTGCCAATGGTTAGCACGATGCTGACGGTGATCAAGACGATTCGCTTCATCATGGAGGCGATGGAGTAGGTCAATGCAGGAATCAGTCCGAGAAGGTAAAATGCCAATAAAGTCTGGCAGAAATGGGAAAGCGAGTCTAAAAATACTAGTATCAAAACTGTAATAAACTCGGCGGTGGTGAGCACTCCTTCAGGCACCACTTCGCTGGTGAACTGGGCGTATATCTGGGGAAGCTCTTTGAAAAGAAACCCACTGATGGAAAACGACGAACCTACTAGTGAGCAGTAAAAGATGATTGTAAGTTTATCTGGCTTGGCTATCTTGTCGAGTTCGAACTTGTTAATGATGTATGCAAATGGATTATTAACGTTTGAATTGTTCTGGCGAATTGTCTGGCCATAATGGTATTGGTGCTGGCTCATGATGTGTTCTGATTTTTGGTCCAACGTCAAGTCAGAGGTGGAATAGGGGAGCCGCGCCGTGTAGGTCCGCTGTCTCATGTCTAGGCTCTTTGCTAGATGGGGTCCAAGGGACTCTGGAGTCAATTTTTCGTAGAATGTCCCCGGCACCGGGGTCACTGGCCGACTAAGCTCGGTGTTCAATGCGAGTGACGCAGGGTTGTAATTCGTAACGTCGCAGTCCCAGGTGATCAACTGTTTGCCATAGATGTTCTGGGCAGCAAAGATGATGGAGCTGACAATACAAAACGACAATCCCTTTATCTGGGCCCAGTCCAATTCGTTACTGTCGGTGGTCAACAGGGCCCATTTGGAGTCGGCACCCAAGGAGTTGGAGGCAATGATCAACACTACTCCGGCTAGCAATGGCGCCAATGATAGGTAGGTGATAAAGGGGAATTTGACCCGATACACAATTCGATACCCTGCGACAATCAATAGCGGCGAAAGGGCTTTTATTCCTGACACCGTGGGCAACGGGATTAGCGAAGTGGCACTGAGGGAAAAGAACTTCCCTGCAAACTGGAAGAGGCCTAGCGGCAAGATCTTCAACAACATTGCCATCGATATCACCGGTCCTGACGAGTCCACAGGAATGCTTCCCTGGGGGAACACCTGGCTGAGCACGGGAAACGTGCGGGCAAGGGTGATGAAGGAGAACGCCAATCCTGCGCCAATCAAAAACTGGCATTGTGATAGGAAGAGCGGGTACGGGAAGCGGGTGAGAATGAGCTTGGTCAATTGCGACGTTATCGACGACACGGTGTACCACAACAAACATGACACCGTTGTCCTGACCGAGATTGGGGGGATGACATTCTTGGTGAAGGTCATGGTTCCCATTCGACGCACTGGTGCAACACAATCCTCCCAGTAAGCACGATACCTGGCGGTGGAGGGGTTGAGAAAGAGGGAAAACACAAGAGAAACACGAAACAGGCTGTTTTGGAGGGCTAAGACAAAGTGGTATTGTTGGGGCTGGTTTTGGAGGCTTTTTTCGTGGTCACTTTGTTCCCCGGAATTCGATGCTTTGCTCCGAAAGACGGGGCTTAAAGGGGCAGCTCAGGGTGAAAACGGGGGTTGTTTGTCATACATAAACGGTTTATGAGATAATACAGCTACGGGGTGCTTTACTAGAGAATTGAATGGGAGTTATCGTGAGTTGTCTTTGGTTGTTGGAGGCCTTGGTTGTTTTCTGTAAGATTTTGCAATTTTTGTATGGTTTTCGCAGCCAAACCCTCGTGGTCTATGAGTAAAAGTATGGTTCATATCTTTACGTTCGAGACATTAATTAAACTAATTAACATATATTGCAATAAACATCTTTTACTCGTTACCAGCAAGCTTGCTGGAATCAAAGCTTGCCGTGTAATTCTTCTCCTTATCGTACCCTGTGCCAGGATTAGACCATCCTTTGACATGATCAAAGTTGGTCTTTGCCCAGTATGCAAACGGATACGAAGGTTGAGTCCGTATGGGGGTGTTGTCGTCGATTAACCCCAATTGTTTCTGTCTTTCTATTAATGTGTCAAGGTATTCACTGATGTGGTCGCGGAACACCTCGAAATTTTTGTACTTGATTATATCCTGGGGCCCTTCGTAGATGATCTTTTTCAACAACGATGGGATCATGGGCTCGTCCTTCATTTCTTCAATGGAATAAAAAATGGGATGGTTGGTGAAAATGATGGCATTGGAACGAGGAAGTCTTCTAAGGGTCTGCCGTTCCACTCGAACATTGAACTGCCGGGGATCAGTAGACTTCATATCAGCTTCTTGGTTGGGCATAAATTCGGGAATTTGATAAACGTTATTTACTTTCAATTTGTGATCCCAAGTCATGTACCAACTGGCCCGTTCTACTGGATCGTTGGGTTTCATCCTCTCAAACCATCTTTCCATCGATTTCTTCAACTTCTCTTCGTAGTACGGAACGTTGGTGTGGATCACATCTAAGTTTCTTCCAATCTTGTGATCTATACCAAAGGATCCTCCGGGGAAAGGAACAGCAGCAGCAACTAAGTAGTGTAACCCATCTTTAGGATTCTTCAAAACAATATAAAAGTCTTCCTTGGCTAGTTTTGATACATACACCAATGGATGGTCTTTCAAGGGCATTGTCATATCCAAAATCTCGCAGGTGATTTCGTTTCTGATAATCATTCCTGACCCGGGCTTCCTTCCAGAAAAATCGCCATCTTTCAAAACAGTAAACAACAAGGGGTACCTTTCAACCATATGGCTGACAACGGTCTCCATTAATTCGAAGCAGGCATCGTACCCCTCGGGCAACCAATCAAAGTTTTCTTTGCCATACTTCATCCTGATACGCTTCTTTTCCTCAATGTAATGCACATAATACTTGTCCATATCCAACCAGTGGTTTATGTCCAATTTAAATATTGACATAGTCTGGTGGTAAGGCCACCGGAACGGCCTCCAGGGCCTGTCATCATAGTTGCGCACCTCCTCAGGGGTGATCATCAATGGAGTAGGACGGGGTAGTGGCTCGTCATTTCCGTATCTTTTATTTGCTGTGGCCTTGGCCTTATTAGTGTAAAGGTGAGTATTTATTAAACTCTGAATATAGGACCTAGATAACACAAGCGACACTGACATGCCAAAGAAGAGTAAGAGAATCCCTGTTTCCAACATTTTTAGTTACTGTCCAAATGGACATTAAGATTCACATTCAAATTGGGCTCTAAGCTGATTCCATATTATTTATATTAGTGGTTCTACAAGCTAACCCAAGATGCAGTTGCTGAACTTCTGCCCGACCCTTGGTTAGGGATAGAATGTTCGAAAAAGGCAATGGAACCGTTATCAGTTTTGGGTGCGAAATGCATGGAAAAACTTATCAGTTAGGGTTGCAATTTCCCAAAAAGGAATAGTGACGAGATTTCCTTCCTTAGCACTTATTGAACTATATACAAGACATACACGGATCATTTACAGGCTTTAGGACCTGTTTGCGTATCGATATACAAGAAGTTCGCTCTGAATTTGATGCGGAATATCGAGATGATTTTGTGGGTGCTGACGTTGGATCTCTTGGTTTAATTTGCCAACAAGGTGTTCGATCCAGGTATCGATACCGCCCTTGTTCTCCATATGTAGCAAGCCCACATACTGGTTGAACATCTGCTCGTGTAGCCGCAATTGGTAGAATTCGTTTTTGCAATAGTCGTGATAGATCTGATCTACTCGTGTACCTAACGCACCAGTAAATGGCATATCAAAACCAGTTGATTCGCCTACAATCATCTTAAACTTCTTGTCAAGGAGCGCTTCCATCAATTCCTCAATTACATCTTCCTGCAAGTCCAAACCAATTAGTTCCTTCATAACTTTGTACTTGTAGTATTCGCGACCTACCTGGCCACATATTGAGATTCTATCGGCAAGCCCTGGGAACCTGAACTTCCCCGCTTTAGCAATTCTTAATGCCACTTGGTATGGAATCATCATGGTTTTAGACACTGTGCTCGCAGTATCAACTAGTGGAAGCTGCATATCCGATGTCTCTAATGGTCCCACTAATTGCTTTCGATTATTATGCACAAGGCTAATTTGGACATGTTCAAGATCAGCTTCAAATGATCTCTTTTCTCTAGGTGAATCCTCGAGAGGAGCCAACCCTATATTTTGCCAAAACACGGACACAAACTCTTCATCTTTAAGCAATTTTTGACCCTGATAACTCAATTCAAGTGCAGGCAAAACCTTCAAGATGGAATTACAATCTTCAAAGGTATCAATAAACTGCCGTAGAGGCAAGCTGGCTGCATTCTTGGACGTAATATACATGGCATGGCTCTTGGCTAGAAGCACGAATAATTTCTGCTTCTCATCCGATTGTCTATTATATGGAAGGGCTCTGATTTTATCGATACACTTCAGTATCTTTGCTTCCACTCTCATATCACGAAAAATCAGATTTCTCTTTAAAAACAACCTTTTCGACTCTTTGAAGAACAATTCAACCGTATTGGCGTCTGCTTCCTCTATTATATTTCCAATTTTGCGGATACAGGAGCTTATCCACTTTTCTTGTTGTATTGGTGACATGCAACCAAACATTTGATCAAATTGACATGACTCAAAATCTTGTTCCATACTTTTCTCACAGAGCTTTTTCAAGAGCCGGGGCCTAGTTTCTTGTGAGTCCCAGTATCCCATTAGATCAAGAACGTAGCTTTTGAACTTTGGACTTATCATCATGGCTTTGATCTTGTCCTTGTAATCTAAAATAGTGTCCGACTCAGACTTTGACAAGAGCTCCACAAAATACTTATCTATGCATAAGTTATAATTAATTTGATTTGCCCGAATGAATTTCTCTAGATACCTTTGGAAATTGAGCGCCAAGCGGTTTTGCCTGGAGCTCCAGGTAATTGATGTATCAGAAAGTAACCATTTGTTAATTAATAGGATTCGATTCACAATGTTGTTGTTCAAGACAGGAACGGGTATATTGGTATCTCGCCTTTCCTTTATTAAGCTCCGATTATGTATTACCGGAAGCTGTATAGATAGTGTAGTTCCACAAGACACTATTGCTTTTTTAAGAACATTGGGTATTTCTAGATTTAATCCTATCCATTTATTGTAAATTTTTTGATTAGCAAAATTGGAGTCTCTGGCCATATGATAACCCATCAAGGATAATGATAGACCTGATCCATCAACAGACGACTTAAACTCCTTATAATAGCTATCGGTATTCTTTTTGTTCAAATTGCTGTATAATGCTCTTCTTTCAAAAGTGGATCTAGCCGCTTCTAAAGCAAAGCGAGTGTATTGAGAGCTATGTTCGTGAACCAAATTTGAAGCTTCAAGATCAGGACCAAGGTCATCAGACTTTCCAGATTTCATTTTTACCTCCACCACAGGAAATGTAACAGAGAAACGCTTATCAAAACCGTAGTTCTTAATCGCCTCATTAAAGGATTCAAAGAGTGACTGTGGCAACCCCTTGTTTACAAGAGTCAATAAACCCATCCATTGGCAATGTAGATTTGACGCTTGATCTTTCATGGACTTTTCAAATAATGATTTAACTTCTCCATCTTCGGTTTCAATCATATTGTAGAAACCCGATCCTCGGAAGAGATGCTGGTACAACCTTGGATTTACCTCCTTTTCATCGAAGTAATACAAATTATAGAAGAAGTCACTCGCATATTTGCCCAATAGTCGGAGACTGTTTAGGATATGCATAATTTTCTGTTCTTTCTGTTTGCCAATATCACCATCGTATAGCACTTTGTTAATTTCGTGAAAATCGTCTCCTCCCCACAACAAAACTGGGTTAAGAGTTATTGGATCAATGAACTGGGGGTATCCGGGGTAGTGATTCCACAATTTACTCTCTTCAAAATTGTGGGATTGGGTACAATGAAATGACTGGTTAATGGATACCTTTGTGGATTGAGGAAGCAACTCCTCTAGTCTTGCCAATACCAGAGTATGATCCGATAGCCTTTCAGCGTTTGGAACTATTGTCTCTATTAACTTGTCTAAACCTTTATTCATTCCCTGGGAAAGGATCAGATCCACCTTTTCCGAAATCTCCTTGTCGTCGTCGTCCTCCGAACGGGGGTTCTTGTCAACATCGAGCACTGTTAACTGCAAGGCATAGATCACCCGCAAGTATGCCCGAATAAACAGGCGAATCTGGCGCTTTTCATACCGCTCATTGAGGTCAGCAATTGTAGGCCGGAAGATCTGTCGCTGGGATGTTTGTATTTGTTTGAATGGTGCAAGATAAGATTTGCCGTTTTTGGATCTGTTTAAACCCACAAACACAGCATCAATCAATTGGTTGGTGGTTTCCACTTTAGATGTAGTGGCAATATGTCGAACTAGCAAGTACGGGATCAACACCCGGGCCACCGACCGCGATCCAGTCTTGCCGTACACGAGCATACTGCTAAAGAGAAGGTGTGGGAAATGCAACATGGAATGTGGGATTGAAAACAAAAATGCAGTCACATCCATATCATTGCCAGCTTCTACAACAGCCGCTACAGCAACGGCAAGACAACAAGATAAATAGAGATAATGTACATTAAACCGTCTCCTCTCGTATATAATTACAAGGAATAGAACAAACGAGGTGAAGGGGATGGGAATGAATTGTCATGGTGGGAATCCTGCGCATGAATCAGGGACGATGCCATCAAGTCTTTTTAGTAACATGTGTATTTTGTATTAATAGAAAGATGCATGAATGAAATCACAAACAATAAAGAATATCCCTGGAACCAATAAAATTACAATCTTCTACCTCTTCTACCACCCTTTCTTCTGGTGGAGTCAGATGGGACAGGGGTGACATCTTCAATTCTGCCGATTCTCAATCCTGATCTGGCCAAAGCTCTCAAAGCAGATTGACCACCTGGACCTGGGGTCTTGGTCTTGGTACCACCGGTAGCTCTTATCTTGATGTGGACAGCAGTAATACCAACTTCTTTACATTTCTGGGCAACGTCCTGGGCAGCCAACATAGCAGCGTAAGGAGATGATTCATCTCTGTCGGCCTTGACCTTCATACCACCAGTGACTCTGGCAATGGTTTCCTTACCGGACAAATCGGTAACGTGAACGAAAGTATCGTTGAAGGAAGCAAAGATACGGGCAACACCGAAAACTTGATCTCTAGCACCTGTTAATTGTTAGTAACGTCGCTTGTTTAAGGTTTGGGGTTCACCATGATTAGCTAACGAAATGCTTCTGGTATGCACAATATCACTTTTAGAATTATACGACTTTCCTGGAGACGATCTGTTACATATGTACGTGATTAAACCTGTTGAATACTCCCTTGGTTCTGGGTTGTTTCCTGTTCTTCTTCTTGCTCTTCAGCTCTTCAGTTTCTCTACTCATCTCCATCCCTCATGATTCTCGACTTCGAAAGGCGGAACGTTGAGTCGCTGATGCTCAACCAGTGCTTTCGTGATTCTCCCCTTCTCGACAAACATACCAGACATATTGTTTGTTGTGTTTCTGTGATGAACCAAATTGACAGAGAAGGAACTGATAAATTTTGTTAACTATGCAAAGGTTGAGACTGGTTTTCGTGCGATCTCACTCACTCGAAAAAATTTTCCCCAGAGCGGCATCCAAACATCCATAGTTACGCTGAAAAATCGAGGCCGCGCTCACGTGCACATGTGAGCAAGAGGGTTAAAGCCCTAAGTTCAACCATAGCAGGTTAGCGGGTCCTACTCTACTCCACCTACAGCACAACGATTATAGTATTAGTGTTTATTATGCAATACAGGAATAAAGATACATCTAGTAGACAAAACCCAAGATCTTACCAGAAACGTGCTTTCTTCTGGCTTCTTCGTGGTCCATAATACCAGCGGAGGTGGTCAAGATGACGTAACCAAATTGACGGGCAGGCAACAAGTTGTCAGTCCATCTTTCAATGTCGTTGATCTTGACGTTGAATCTTGGGGAGATGACACCACACTTGTTCAATCTACCGTTCAATTGCACAACAATCTTTCCTGATCTGTGGTCATCAATGTATTCAAATTCACCAATGTAACCGTGCTTTTGCATCACAGTCAAAAACTTGATGATGACCTTGGAAGAGGGTCTGATCAACACTTGACGCTTACCGGTCTTTTCGGCGTTGTTGATAGCATTCAAAGCGTCGGCTAACACGGAGGTTCTGGTCATTTTGGCTTGAAGTGGTGATGAAGAAAGACCAACAGCAACGGGTAACTTTTTTTCTGGCGATATCCTTTTCTGATGATTATTCACCTTGGGTATTGATGTTTGGATGCACACAAAATTTTCTCCCTCCGAGAAAGCAGTCACAGCGCAGGTTTGCAGGTTGGGATGATAACATGCAAACCTCCTCGACAGCTTTTCTGTCACCCTAAGAAAAAAATTTATTGCACTTCAGTTCACTTCTTTTTGATACTACCTTGCAACAGTAAGCAAAGATGCCAGTATGTTTCATGATGATGAATAGTGAACACCGGGTCAGCAAGCTAAGACCGTCACAAGACACCCCTTAAAGAAGATGAGAAGAATGTTCTAGTTCCGTAGAGGGGTCGATGAGGAGTGGAACCGTTTGAAATATGCAATGAAAAATTGGGAATATCGCAAGTTAGAGTCTTTCTTGGGAGGCCAGGAGTACTTTGTTATGAAGATCCCATTAGTGACTGACATGGTGGAAGTTTGTGCAAGAATACTAACCAATCTAGTCTCAAAAATCTTTCAGAACTAAGCAAAAGTTAGCTAAGGCTCAAAAGCAAAACAGACCATTGCCTCAATGGATCAGATTGAGAACTGGTAACACCATCAGATACAACGCCAAGAGAAGACACTGGAGAAGAACAAAGTTGGGCATCTAAGCTACAAGGATATATGTTTCACATTTATATATCTGGATGATTTCAAGGATGGAATATCTGTCGGTGGTTTCAGAATGACATTGAAGTTGCTGTATATTATCGCTTGTCGTTGAATTCTGAGATTGCTGAGTGTTGATATCTTGTGTAATAATGGGTTAATATGATTTCTTATAGCATTTGTTTAATTCAGAAATGAATACAGTACAACTAGAGACGTATTGTCGACTTACTTGGCTGCAGATAGTGGCAGATCATTTGGCATATTGTCAGTTAATGGCGTATATTGTAAGATTATTAGACAATATACATAGTTAGGTCATTTGACAGCCTATATTATCAGCTTTTGGCATATATTGCCAGCACACTTGATATACAGTAGTCTACCTGTCTTCAATTGGAACTAGTCATGCAACAACAGCATACCCCTCAACGTATATTCTCTCTCGTTCTAGTTCATCCTCTCTATCATAATTAAACCTCCTCTTCAAACACGGTTTCAATAGGCTTTTCCATCAACGAGGAGTGGGCTCCCACACAAACACCACTGGAACCAATCAACCACATCATGGTGGAGATGGGGCTGGCCAAGAACCCTAAGGGAATGGCGACAATCAACAAACCGGTGTACAACTGAGAAGTGTTATATCTGCCAAAGGGGGTGGTCAAGTCCTCCCCGCCCAACTTATTGATACCAAAGATACCCCCAACGACAAACACAGTGACAAACAACAACAAGATGTTGGTGATAAGGGCATACACACTCAATATCAACACAATGGCGATGTAGTTGGCGGAGAAATACCCCAAGTTGAACCCCACTCTGTTTTGGAGCTCGCCAAAGTTCTGGGGCTTGGACACCCTTCTGAAGTCAAAAAACTCCTGGGGCGGTCTGATCTTGGAGATTGTGGTCTGCACGGAGTTGAAATCACTCTTGATTCTTTCCAAGTTGAATCGTTCCGACACATTGCCAAATTGCTGATGGAGGTTAGTATCTTGTCATCAATGACAGAATCACGGTGCACATACGGCCAAGTTCAAAAGATGGGACATGATGGATGGTTGATGAATATATCACGTGGTTGGGCGAGTCTAGACCTTAGATCCTTATGGCTATCCACTCTCTATACGGAACAGGGGCAGACGATGACGGCGAAGATGGTGTTGTCTGTTTACGTGTTTGTCTCAAGATTGTTAGCTTTGATTTCGTGCACACCAAATTTCTTTTCTCGAGGCGGTCACTGCACACAGCCCGGACCCGCCACGGCTAATCCCCGCCAGGCACGGGAGATGACCTACACTTGGCAAACTATCGGGGAACTCTATTAGAACGAGATGGCTGATACGACGTATACCCTACACATGCTGTGCCACGTGATCACTTCGACATATGGTAGCGCTAAGCCAACCCCAAATCCTTCTTGACCATGGATCGGCAGATGGGGTGGTAGCAGCTTTCATATTCGGTAAAGTACTTGATGGCCAAGTGGTGGTCGACCTCGTTCAACAACACGTACCCGGGGCGGACGAATTTCATTCTGCCCACGGTACCTAACCATTGCCCCAACTTGTGTTTGAAACTGTCCCGTTCTCCACTCACTTGTAAGTAGTACCACCGGAACAATACTTCGGCGTTCAATGTCTCACTGTATGTCTTGTAGATCGAATCCATTTTTTCTAGGGTTGGCTGATGGTCCTTCCAGCTGAAGTTGCTGATCTTGTTGAACGATATCAAGGTATCCAAAAACACCACCGACTGGTTGGCAGTAAAAGAATCAATGTCTTCGTGGCCGAACGCTTCATCCTTTCGTTTGAGCGCGGAACAGTACCACTTGTTGGCCAAATCGTAGCACTTGTCAGCAATGGTGGTGTCGAATTTGGGGTCCACTGGCGGCATCCCTGGCTCGTAGAGCCACTTGCTCCACTCGATAGCATCTAACTGCTGATGATGGTCAGAAAAAAAGTCATACAAGACATCAATGAACTGGTATGTATCAAGGGATCTGTACTTGAACTGTTTGAAGTAGTAGGGAATGAACTTGTCAAACACTTTCTTCCCGCCAACCTGTTGCTCAATGTGGAACAACAAATTGAACCCTTTCTCATAGGGAACGGTGGAAAAAGAATCATCGGGGTCCTCTCCTTGCTTCAAGTCCTGGACCAAACACGAAAACTTGCTGGCATTGTCGCCCATGGCCTTGATGCTGTTTTCCAAGTCATTCCAGCCGATTATGGCATTGAAATGGCGCATGGATTCCCCGTACTGAATGGGGTCGGACAATCCCAAGCGCTTGGCCTCGGCAATGGCAATACCTTCGATGATTCTTCTCTCCAAATAAACTGTCCAGCCTTCATTGAGCCAGAAATGTTCCCACGAACAGTTTGTAACCAAATTGCCTGACCACGAATGGGCCAACTCGTGGGCAACTACCGACACCTGAGACCGATCCTTGCATATCAATGTAGGGGTTAATTGGCACAAGTTTGGTATTTCCATCCCCCCGTAGGGAAAGCTCGATGGTAAGATCAAGGAGTCGAAACGTAACCACTCGTATTCAAAGATCAACCGCTCGGCAATTTCGATAAAGTCTTCCATGTCCTGTTCGAACTCCCACTGGCAGTCCTTAATATTGCAGGGTTCGCTGTAGACATCGGACCTGGGACCCACGGGAGCCTTGGCCAAGTCTCCCGACGCGATGGAAATCAAATAAGAGGGAATGGGCACGGGCTGGTCAAAGTAGTAGGTGTTTCCCTCCTGCTTGACGGGTCTCCCCGACATCAACGTGAACAAAGGCGACGACGCTGACAATTTGTAGGTTGACTTTATGGCGGGGGTATCGAAACAGGGAAAGAGACTTCTAGCATGGATAGCCTGACACTGGCAAAACAAGTATGGCTGGTTCTTGCCATCAGTGGCCTCCTTATCCAAAAACTGCAACGCCGTGCACTTGTCAGTGGTTCTGAAACCAATGGAGACCGTGAAATGGGCCTTTTTGCCAATAGGGATGGCCAATTTCGAACCCAAAGGGTCTACTCTTTGATACAAAGAAAACTTCTCAGCCTTTCCGTCCACCAGCACCCGGTCAATGTCCAAGAAAGAAGTGTCCAAATATAACTCGTCCGCATTCCCCGTGTTCTCCAACTCGTACACCACCTCGCCAGCTACGATTTTCTTGTCAAACAACACATCCAAATGCAACTTGGTGTGGACTATCGAAAAGGAGCGATAGTTGGATAAGGTTGAGGGGTCAATCTCGGGCGACTGCAGGGGCCGATGGCGACGAACAGCTTCCATAATGGGTACGATACAACAGCAGATGTTGGAGCCTCGGGAAGGGGATACGGGGTTTTCTCTCTATGTATAGCGGACGGGAAGTCGGTAGTGGTTTCCGATCAAAAATGCCGTGCAGCCGGTCATCAGGCACTCACCTTTTTTTCGGAGCCATTCGTGCCATTTGGAGCCAGTGCCCTTTGGAGCCGGAGCCAGATGGAGCTGGAACCTCGGAGTAGCGGCCGGCCAGGGTCGGGCCGCGTGCCGGGAGTGCTAGCATCACCAATAGTGTCAGCAGCAAATATACTGTGGTTAGGCGAGAGGTGTGGATAGCGGAGTTGTCGAGCACATCGGCCATAACCACGGCCGTGGCCCAATTAGGAAAGAGCCACGCATCGCCGGCGCCGGCCCCTCCATTACTCGTGCAAGACAGAATACCTCAAGATGCTGCCTGGGCCCAGGTGCCGTGGCGGATGTGCGTCGCACTGCTTTTGGGCCGGTTTAAGATCCCCGTTCCAAAACTGTAGTGGTGACGATACGAGCGCTGCTGTGGTCTCCCTCACGTGGCAGCAGGTGCAAGCAAGAACGCAAGGCGACTGCCGTGCAGGTTGGGGGTCATTTGTCAATGCCGATATGCTGTAATTTGCCCATTGCCACGGTTCTAATCAACAATATTTCCCAAATGGGATTGATACCACATTGGCGCCACGCCCCGTTCGGGCTTCAACCACCACTGCCCGGCACAGGGAATGTCAGCCGCCGGTCACGTGAAACTGACGCGTGTGGTTTGGGGTGTTGCCTGTTCCTTATTTTTTATGTCTGGCTGATATTTTTTGTCTAATTTTCCCTTTTAAGTTAATTTTATGCGGGTCAGGAATTATAGGTATCGGTATTTTTTAAAGCGCTATTATCAAGGTGTTCTCTCTATTGTCAATTGCGGTCCCTGGACTCCTATCTGGCAACAATCTCACCTACGCCACTACGCCAGGCTTCTCTGTCCATGTCATAGCCCCACAAGCCGCCCATGTTCCCCAGTTCCCCAGCAATCTCACTCACGAAACAAGATTGCATGTGATTATACGAAAATGTCTGCAAATGCCCCATTATCCCTGAAGGTTAAAACAGTCGAGATCTCAATGACAATTACACGAGGACGCACTAAAAAATCAAAATATGGCAAAAGTAAACACCAGTGTGCTATCTCAGTTGTGCTCACCAGAACGAGCACGGTAAACATCCATCTCAGTAGCCTGAACCTCCCCCTTGTAAGTCCAACTCGCGATCCACCTTGCGATCATCAGTAGCTTATCAAAAATATTGCTCCCGAAAAATAACCCTGCAAAACTGCAACTTGAAACAGCAACTCTCTCAGATCATACCTTTGGTAACATAGTCCCTGCCGAGATTGGGTTGTTCCATTGCCAAATACGGTGATGCTATTGGTGGACAATAGAACAGCAACACACTACAAAAAACTATTCGGTACCTGGGTAGTCACAATCCCACCTCTGAGCATTTACAGAAGAGCAAATCGCATCGACAAAGTAACAATTCTTGGTTTTATCATCATGGGCACAGGGATCATTCGAAATGTTCCCATTGTAGTTAATCTGAGCGTTTAGTGGTGAAATGCAAATTATTTGAGACACATCATCATTTTTTAGTCCCAACTCCTGCCAGGAGATTTGCTCTCCTATCTACCCTCCCGTTACCGGCAGGCTTCTATATACTTTATTCATTTTCTGCGGGGCATTGATGTTGCACCATTCCTAGCCTCTCTTTACCGGCACCTTGGCTGCTATTGTTGTCTACCGAATGTGAATTCTCGTGTTCATTTGTCAATTTATTTATACTTTTTTATTTTCTACTGCTTTTAGTTATTTTTACTCATTTTATTCTTTTTTTTCCCACCGCATTTTTATTTTCGTTATTTTTTCTGGTTTTCTGCTTGTCGAGTCTGCCTATTCCTCTGGGTGTTTGGAAATTACTCTTGTCTATTCCTGTGCCCGTCACTGCTATCGCCATTCATCTCTTTGTCAACCCTCTGTGTCGTTGCTTGGTTTCTCCTCCCCGTTCTTTCGCGTCCGTCAGCATTCACCCTTGCGACAATAACAAATAGCAAACCATAAACAACCACCGTCCTCCGCCGGCTGCCATGACCAGCATCTACACCTCCGATTTGAAGAACCACAGACGAGCCCCACCGCCGCCACTGCTGTCATCGGGGCCCGCGTCCATCCCTGGTTCCAACAATAAGTCTATCCAATTGAATATCAACTCCAATAAACGGCAATCGGGATGGGTACACGTCAAAGATGACGGGATATTCACGTCTTTCCGATGGAACAAGCGGTTCATTGTCATCAGTGACAAAACGTTGAACTTCTACAAAAACGAACCATCTCCAAACGACTCTACTGCTGTTCCCGACTTGTCGTTTCCTCTAAATTTGATCAATAATATCAACCTCAAACCAAACTATGGCTCCACCAAAACTTCACAGTCGTTTGAAATAGTCCCCAAGAGCAACGGAAAGTCGATATTGATATCAATAAAATCAAACAACGATTATTTAGATTGGTTGGATGCTTTCACCACCAAATGTCCTTTGGTACAGATTGGCCAATCTAGTAATTCCTTGAATTCGTCGTTGACGTCGAGCGCATCATCAGCAGCATTAATAAATGGAAATGCCGGCGTGTCTAATCCAATCAACTTCACTCACAAAGTACACGTCGGGTTTGACCCTGCTAGTGGTAATTTTACTGGTTTGCCTGATACCTGGAAAAGTTTGCTTCAGCATTCCAAAATTACTAACGAAGACTGGAAGAAGGATCCAGTTGCTGTTATTGAAGTGTTGGAGTTCTATTCTGATATCAACGGTGGCTCCTCTCCAGGGACTCCCATCAGCTCTCCCATTGTTAACGGCCAATATAACAATTTGACTAGTAACAACAATTCTAACAATTCCAACAACAATTTGCATGAATGGACAAAGCCTCCAACTAAAACTAGCGGTCCTCCATCCGCCCAGTTTAAACCTAGCAGAGCTGCCCCTAAGCCTCCTACTCCCTATCATTTGACACAAACTGGGTCGGGATCAAATAAGAACATTTCCCCTTTGAATAATTTGTTGAACAAATCAGAAGCAACTACGAAAACTCCTGGAGAATTGATTCCAATAAGAAAAGCCCCACCACCCCCAATCTCTGCCGGATCTACTACAACAACACCAATAAAGAAGGATCATGTACCAGCTGGTCTAGGTATTTCTCCAAAAACCTCGCATATCCCTAAACAGACTCCTCCTTCGTTGCCAAAACATGCATCTGGTGGACACGGCATTCAACATGTCGGTAACAAGTTACATCCCGATCTCAAAATTCAAACGGGGACAAATAACTACGTTCCTACCAAGTATGGGGTTCCTTCACCTAGCACACCTGTTCCAGAAAATAATTACATAAAACCATTTACATTACAACAGAAACAACAACAGCCACATTTAAAGCAGCTGGATCAACCACCAAAATCGTCTAAAACACTGCTCACACAGGAACCTATAGCAAAAGCCGCTAATGCACATCCAGGGGCTGCTCATTCCGTTACCAAGCCTTTGAATCCGATTAACCAAAATGAACCTATCAAGCCTCTTCAGCCAAAATTAAAGCAGGAACAACCTGATAAAAGCACCAGCCCCCCTGGTTCAGGAGCTCTTGTCACTAAAAGCAAATCTAATTCTCCAACTAATGACGTTTCATCTTCATCTAAGGCGCAGAAACCTCCAATGGGACCCGTTCAAAACAAATCTGCCAAACAGTTAAAGAAAGAAAGAGAAAGATTAAATGACTTGCAAATAATTGCCAAATTGAAAATAGTGGTTAACAATAGCGATCCTACCCCATTGTTTAGAATTGTTGAGAAAGCAGGTCAAGGAGCAAGTGGTGCAGTTTATTTAGCAGAAATGATTAATGAAAACAACAAAAAGGTTGCTATCAAACAAATGGATCTTAATGTACAACCTAGAAAAGAGTTGATCATTAATGAGATTTTGGTAATGAAAGACAGTCAGCATAAGAATATTGTCAACTTTTTGGACTCTTATTTACGTGGAAATAGTGATTTGTGGGTGATTATGGAGTATATGGAAGGTGGATCATTGACAGAAATTATTGAGAACAACGAGTTTAAATTAAGTGAGAAACAAATTGCTACAATCTGTTTCGAGACGTTGAAAGGTTTGCAACATTTGCACAAAAAGCATATTATTCATCGTGACATCAAATCTGATAATGTGTTATTGGATGCCAAGGGAAATGTCAAAATAACTGACTTTGGTTTTTGTGCGAAATTGACTGACCAAAGAAACAAGCGTGCCACAATGGTTGGTACGCCATATTGGATGGCTCCCGAGGTTGTTAAGCAAAAAGAATATGATGAAAAGGTGGATGTTTGGTCGTTGGGTATAATGACTATTGAAATGATTGAAGGAGAACCTCCGTACTTAAATGAGGAGCCATTGAAAGCCCTTTACTTAATTGCTACCAACGGTACACCCAAACTTAAGAAGCCCGAATTATTATCGAATTCGATAAAGAAGTTTTTATCCATTTGTTTATGTGTGGATGTCAGATATAGAGCAACCACCGATGAATTGTTAGAACATTCATTCATACAACACAAGTCTGGGAATATAGAAGAACTAGCTCCATTGTTAGAATGGAAAAAGAACCAGAACCAGCCACTGCAATAGCTTTCCTTCCGCTTCCAAGTGGGGAAATAAGTTGACATAATCATCTATTTAAATCTTCTTTGGGTTTATAAGAATTTTAGTGGCACCCTATTTGATACCTTCATCGATTTTGGCGACCTATTGGTTACTAACCAATGGAAATTGAAGCTTTACTAGACAATGCATGTGCCAAGATCATTATACTTCGGTTCAATAGCTAAGTCTATAGAAGCTTCTGGTTAAGATGATACCACTAGAGTGGCTGATGTCTAGTGATCACAAGATACAAATGGACCACGAATGCAAATGGAATTCTCATCATATATGGCGATCAATGACTGAACAAGAGCAAATTTTAAAATTTAAACATTTTGAATTTGAAGAAGGGATTTTTATGTACTTGGTGCTTAGTAAATGTAAATTACAAGATTATTAACTTGCAAGTTTTGATGGCGGAATGATTTTCTCGGACTGCGGAAAAGTAGGCTAACTGCGATCATTCATACGACTGTTTTCGCTCAACAGATCGGCAAGAATAGCAAATTCACTTAGCGAAGCACATCAAGTAAAATAGCCCCCATGTTCGCACATGAACCAACCTATCAAAATATTTTCCATAGATGCAAATAATATTATTTTCTCACCAAAGACCGGTCTCCATTTGATTACAAGTAAACTTTAACATTTTTAAACCTGTGAAATCGAAAAATAATAATGTTGATAATATTTGTCATGTCGGAGAATGTTCAGGGTTATTTACTAAGGGTATATAAAGCTTGGAATAAACAAAGATGACAAGAAACCAACAAATTCTCGAGCACCATCATGAGCAGATAATAGATACGAGGAGGTAGGGAGGAGAATCAAGGAGTAGGCGCAATTTAATGCATGACAGGGGCTATGCAGAAAAACATAAGTACGAACTCAACATCTGGTATCTGAGGATGCAGGACACATAACCGATCGGTCGGGGTGGTCCAGGGGAATTTTCCAGCCGTTGATAGTTTAAGTTTTTGATGAGCCCAGGCAGATTAAGCTTCATCGCCCAGTAGCCGAATTACAAATCAGAAGTGACTACCAAAAAAATAACCTTATTCCATATCTTTGGCTTTGAGTTGAACAGAAGATGAGAAAAAATAAATATTATAATCTTCCTGATGAAGTACAAAATTGAATTATTTCAATCTGGAACCTGATATGGTTTGCAGCTTTCTTGACAAGTGCGCCAATTTCCAGTATTGCCGGGGGGACAAAACCAACAACCCTGCAATATCGGAAATGAACAAACTGCACAAACCAAAGATGTTGGAGTTTAATCAACGATTGAGACAAAAGGTGGGGGAGGGGGGAAGGGTATTCTGCTACCTGGTGCTACATTAATCACGAGAGGCTTTGCGCGACACAAACTCTGGAGTCTGATATTATTTGCGAACAACAATGAAGGCTCAGAATTAGTGTTCGGCTTCACCGTAGTCGGACCATAAATACGAACAATAGAACAAAGTAACAAAAAAGGATTTATCGCCTTGGTCGGAGTTGTCCGTGGAGACTAGCATCAGGCGGCTACCCCTCTCGAGGCGAAAGCGCCTTAGATTTACTCGGGGAAATAATGATCAACTGTCAATCTCCACTTTTCTAAAATGGTTGTCAACCACAAACTAATGGTTACGAGATTTGCTCTGTGGCAGCCAGCGCCTATCACTGTTGCCGTCATCAATTATGCAACATGACCACAAACAAACAAAATCTGTAGCGAGCACGGGTCTCAGTTTCATGTAAAGGGTGCTAAACTTTTCTTGACATTGTTTGGGTCGAAATGTGAAACAAGTAATGCCACAAAAAAATACGGTTTCGGCCCCTTCACTTTCTTTGCACCATGGCCGGCGTAACCACGAAGATACAATCACCAGCAGTTGCAGATGCATCATGGGAATTGCAAAAAGAAATGTGCATGTTGCTACTGGTTTGTGTCCGCCATCGGTTTAGTAGCCAATGTATCATATGCCAACGTGACAAAATCGCTACGTGGTTAAGTAACGCAAAACTCAAACTTCATGCCTAGTGGTATGACTGGTTGTACGAAGGAGAAATAAGGTTTTCTTTTCTTATGCATTCATCTGTCTTATTGAAATACCATGGAAATATATTTCCATTTGGTTATGTCAACTGCGGTACAAACTATTACTTCTTTTTTATTTAACCCAATTGCACAACAATTTTTGGCGGAGTTAACCAAAAATTGGCCACAGTACATTGTCAGTAGTGATGTAATAACTGCCAAAGGCTCTAATAGAATAGGTTACTAATTCATGGTTACATGATAAGAATTAATTAATACAAAAGTATACACAAAAATAGCTACCATAAGTCCCATAGCGACTAACAACTATCATCAATCACACGTTAAATAATTTCTCATTAAATACTTTGAAAGAATCAAAATATACAAACTGCAGGAATCAGCTATTGCCGGAATAATGTGTTCCCACATTGGTGCCAGTGGAGTCATCTGTAGCACCCACAGTAGCAGCACTCCCACCAACGTTATTTGATAAGGGATGGTTGGATGCAAATGGATGGTGATGATGATGGTGGTGAGGAGCAGAAGGTGGTGGGAAATGTGATAAATGTGCTAATGATGATGTGGGCCCAGAGCCAGAAGTGGCGCTACTAGTGGCGGCATCATACTCAATAGTAGTATTTGTAGCACCAGTGCTCGAGGTAGACGAAGTAATTGAAAGCGAAACTGGTGGCGGAGCACTGGCTATATAACCACCTCCATTCATATTAGGAGCATTGGTCACATTGTTCATGGGGGGTATAGTTGTAAACCAACCTCCATTGCCCCCTCCAATAATGCTGGCAGTTTGACTGGTACTTCCCGGTCCACTCATACTAGCAGAATTGATATTAAGGCTAGAAGTTGATGCTCGACTTCCATACTTTCGACTGTTATTTGGTGTAGTTATATTTGATGCTGGGGGACCACTAATACTGTTCGAACCAGAGTTGCTTTGGTGGTACACCGCACTGCTGACCGATGAGATAGAGCTGTTTGCAGTCCCAACACCACCCAGAAATTGATCTGAGGAAACCGAACTAAAGTGGTATTGTGGACCAGGATAAAAGTGTTGTGGAAAAGGAGCATAATGAGAATTTGAGTACATGTCATGATTTTGCTGTGGATTTGTTCCTTGCTGTTGATGCACACCTGGCTGGACAAATTGAGGTGCATATGCCGGCAGCTGCTGTTGAGTAGTCTGAGTAGCTGTTGCTGTTTGCACTTGTTGTGGCTGCGATTGCTGAGCTTGAGGCAAGCCATAGTTATTAAATAAAGGTACAGAAGAGCCAGAATTTGGAATTGTTTGTGCGTTATAACCTATGGTCGGTTGATGCGTTCCTGTGAACGGATTGATGAAAGTTAACTCCGAAGAGCTTTGACCAAGACTTGACTCATCTTCACGTTTAACACCATCACCGGCCTGGGAAGGAACGGGAAGCATATACAGTTGTTGTTGTTGTTGCTGTTGCTGCTGTTGTCCCAACGAACCAGTTTGTACACCATTTCCACTTGCATATTTATGATACTGCAAACTTGGCTGTGATTGTGATTTAGGATATCCCTGAGGTGGCTGTTGTAACAATGACATATTCTGAAGTTGGTAATTGCCATCCAAAAAATAAAATGCTTCGTCCTCTATCGGAATCTTTCCACCCAAAGAACTGTCCTTCACGGCATTCCACAAATTGCCGGATATAGTCAAATTTTTTAAATCTGTTTCTGACGGACGTTGTAACTTTCCATTTAAAACATCGTCTGCATTGTAATAGCTAATTAGATGGATGGTTTGCTTTTCTTCGCGCTTCTCAATGTGCAAATCTTTGGTGGTAGTTGTTAATGAAAGAGTCTTTTTGATTAATCCCTGATCCTTGAAAACATATGATGTCACCAATGGACCACCCAATACATTCTTTGTGTAGTTTGAAGAATATGAATTGGGAGTTATTGATGTGTTCGTATTAGCACTCGTCGCCGGGTCTCGATTCAACAATTGTTGGGTAGACGGAATTGATGAGTTGGACGATGACTTTGATAATTTCCCTTCCAATGGATCCTGATGGTCAACACTGACTTTTCTTCTTTTCTTTTTCTTGTCATCCTTTTCAGTTAAAGTTTGTTTATCTAATTCACGATAAACTAGAAATCGTCCAAGGATTCTTGACGGGGACCAAGCTATTCCATCCGTCCATCGCTTGATCCCAGAATGTTCTTCAATAAATACAAAAACATTCCCAGATCTGATGAGTTGTGCCCTTTCCCGTTCGTGGGGTCTTCGAGGCACCAATTCCAATTGTTTATCCAAGATTTCCTGAATAATCAACAAAGCATCCTTTGTTGATCCCACATAACCATAATAAGAGGGTGATAGCTTTGAGGTCGACATTTCAAAAAATAAAAGTGATTTGGTTAATGAGATTGATTTGATAAATGTATTCTATTATGAACATCAATAGTTGAAAGTCACAGCAATGTCCAACGATAAAGACACTTTAACTTCTTGAGCCAATTAAAAACCAGCGACTAATCAAAGTACTGATACAAAGAGCTTTCAGTTGGAGTGTTAATAGGGACACCAAGTAATAAGGAGCGCGTCAAATGAGTTTGAAATTCGTTGAATTGATAGTGTTTACGTTTCAATCAGTCACTCTTTTTTGAATGGCAATTGATAACAGGAGTTAGCTTGGCCAATATACCACAAGCGGGGGAATGCTGGAGATAAGGCAAAAATAATGATGAGGTACTTTCAAGAGTACTTCTACTAAGTCAGAAGTTATTCAACCTATGTATCCCTCTATTTACCACTTCCCTGCAATTGTAAACATATAAATATAAAAAGAAGGTTATAGCATTTGATTTATATATTTACTTTTACTGCTTTGTAGACAAAAATTTTTTGATTAATTTTCTACAAATCATTTAAACTTTTTAATTATAATAGTTCTTTATTTTTTTTTACTTAGTATTTTTAATTTTATGCTTCAAAAAATAATTGCAAGAAAATTATTACTTTTTTGGGTTCATTTGCTCATGCTTTTTTATCCTTGGATCAGAACAAAGGGGGTGGGGGTGACTGTTAATCCAAAATGCATTTAAACTTTTTTCTTACATTAAATAATAATTGTGCAGAAAAATATTTTCAGAAACTATGATTACACAAAATCTTGGAGGTAGTCAGTGTACATGCAAAATATTTTTTGTATTTGCTCCACCCGGTTGCGGATATTTTTTGACCCATCTATTCCCATGGACATAGTAAAGTTTCCATCAAGAACAACTCGTGGACCGGGTGAATTTATAAACTTCGGAACAAACACTGTTTTTCGATAGAGTTCCCGAGATCTTGGTGGACAAAAGCTTCTAAAGCTTCTCTTTCTCAGAGTAGGAAATTCTTGTTAATTCCTGTTCATGTACCCAAGGCACTTCAGACGCAGGAGCACATGTAGGTATATTCCAAGCAATAACCAAGTTTTAAGCAACAATTAGACGATGATAAATGCAATTCCAATGTTCCCTTTAAATTTGTTAGGATAACTTAACCTAAGAGCCACACTTTGATCTATCTTCAGTTTAGGCATCGTGTTCTAATCTGACCTCAAATATTACGTTACATGATTTGCCCTGGAGTCATACCTGTCACCGTAGTTGAGTATAATGCAATTGCTCAAATTACTACATCAATTACCACAACCGTACGTCTCAATGCAATGGAATCAAAATGTTAGTTATAAGTCGTCTAAAGTATCTCGATCAGTCTTTCTCAATCTTTTGGGCCAACGCAATATTCTCAAAACGTACAATTCTTTCCCATGATAAAAAATAATAATCTAATACTACAATTTTCCAATTACTAAAATTGGATACTAGCAGTATTTTTTAAATAATTGCGTGCGAGAACCAAAAATTCTGACATACGAAAACAACGTGACAATAGAAGGTTTAGTAACCACATTAGTCTAGAAGCACTTACCAACTTGTTTTGGAAGTTAACGTTTCTTTCGTCATACTCCCAAGAAAGATTGAGAAATATGTTGAGAAGAAATTTTCAAAACTTGAGATCAATTGTGATATACGATCCACAAGACCCTAATAGATTTTTCTTCACCTACCGATAAATAATATATGCAATGATATAATTGTGATGAAGGTTCTTTCTTATAATATTATCGAGTTTCTTTTCTAGTTATCGCACAAAGCACTTTGGGCTTGCAGAAAATAAATTTAACCTTTGGCTAAACTCTGCATGATTGATGCATCGTCCTCACAAATAACACAAACTTAAACATGCATATGTTAAAAACACATATGACTAAGTGTTTGTCTTAGAACATATTTTATTCTATGTTGCAAGTATCGAATACAATCGTAGCCTTGACTAAAGGAGGATAAAACAATAGTGTGGAAGGCAACTGTCAGTTGTTCAATAATAAACGTTCTCTATCCTAGGACAAAATATTCTGTGTCTCACAGAAATCTTGCGGTAAGACAACATTGATTCTAGGTCTGAACTATTAACTTTCAAGATTTGATGTATTTAAAGATAAAGTTGACTTTATCAATTAGATGAGACTGATATTAATTGCATTGTTTGGCGATTAGCTTGCAAAATTCAAACTTTCTTTTGAATAATAACCGGTTTTTTGTTGCCTTCTATTGATTTTTGTTTTGAATCGTAAGAATTGAAGTCCATAATTCAGAGAACTTTTCTTGATCATTTTACTACTTGACAACAAAGAGATTTACTTGATAGTTTACTAAAATATGGTTTTGAAGAAGCAATGCTGTCAATATCCAAAATGTAACTAACCCTTATCAAGTTTATTGTAGCAATTGACCAACCAGGAATATACACAACCCAATTTATAGTTAAAAATAGTGTTTTTTGCCCAATTTTTTTATGTCTATGTTTGAGGCTATCTGAAAGTTTAATTAAAGTGCCACTTCCATGTCGCGAAGAAATTTCGTTCCGGATTTTCGAACATGCTCACCTCTCTCAAGTTAGGAAGCTTTCAATATAGACCGATAATATGAAAAATTTTATTAATAAGTATCAAGATATATATATTGAAATGGATTTCTTCAAGTGTTCAATAAAATTTGGTTAGCGTAGTTATTGAATACACCAACCTTTCGGTCTTTACGTTTGCGGCCAGCTTTTTCTAAAATAGCTTCTATTTCTAGGGTTTCAGTTGACTTTAGACTGCTAAAACTCGGTGTAATTCCATTGATTTAATTTCTCAAAACTGTAACTATCTATAAATTTCCTCCAAGGTCTCGTGAGGAATAATTTCTGCGGGCTTCATGTTGTAAAATTGGACTAGAAGGTGCAAATAATTGAATAATATTTTGTGGTGTAACGATTACATGCAGGCGGATCCTGTGTAAATTCATTTGCAAATTGACAAGTTTCCTGTAAACAAAAATAATTAATGAATATATGCATTCACACATCAAGGTATCTTAGCAAAGGTTTTTAAAATGTTTGTTCATTACAAGATGATAGAAATCATCCGCAGAAATCAACATTTCTAGTAAGAGTTTAACCCAATCAGGCAACTTATTCAATGACGAACCCGAATTCCTTTGCTCTTGAACATTCTTGATCTTATTCCGTGATTTCGTTAGATTTCTGACTTTCAAACCCTGAACTAATTCTACTGAATAAGGTGATCTAAGAATTGCTTAATTTTGTTTCGTTTTAATGTGACCCTAAGCAAGTAATGCCCATTAACTTAAGGTACACTCGCATGTTTCTGAAATAGCAAAATACGTCATTGCCCACAATTAAAGTTTTATGCATATTTATCCAAGTAGAAAAATATGACGATCAACCTTACGAACAGACAATTAACGACTCGTTACCGAAATGCTTTTGCAATCTTCGTTTCTAGAATACGCAACTCTATTGTTCGACGCACAATTGCTTCACTTGTACAGTTACTAAATACTAGTCCTATGCAAGCAAAAGGATCTATGCTTTACCGCTAATTACCAGTCATTTGAGTTATATCTTAACTTCACATTCATTTCCTTAATTTTCGAGATTCGGGAATAAGGCGAAGAAAAAACACATCATAGTTTCATGGTATAATTTGATTCTCGTTTTTAGAGCGAAAAAATATATGTAGAGTGCACAGGTTAATGCACGAGACCTCAAAAAATACAAATATGTTCTAATAATAATCAATTTCTTGCACGACCAAGAAATTGATAGTCAATACCAAAAGGGGAAGTTATTCCTCTCCATACACCGATTTGCTAACATTTTTTGCTTGATAGTCTCCTAGTAGTAACAAACGCGTTATTATTGAATGATCATTATCTGCAAATGTGGTTCGTATTTTTTTTCAACTGTTTATGATTATCTACTACGGCTCTACAGCCTCCGATCCTTTGATAATAGAAGAAATAAAAATTAATTTTTTCGTTGGCAACCTATTCAAGAACTCACCCTGTCTTGTTGGGCTTGCATTTTTTTACACCGGTATAGCCGTCAATTTTAGGTTATCAACTTGCTTCCAAGAACATGAATTTACTTTCCTTTGCTTATCCTTCATCCGTGGATGAGAATCCGGGGTAATCTCTTCATCAAAATTTCTTGCTAGGAAATTTCTGACGACACTATGGAATTTTGTAGAGTAACTTGACCCACCCCTCCTCAATATTGTTCCGTCCCTACATTGAGCATGTTTTATTCTGATATTTTTTAAAGCGTAATATCTAATTTTCCAAAGCCGATATGTCTAAAATTTAACTTTGAAGTTTACTAGTTCTTTAGATATAATTTGATTTTCTTTCATAGGACAAGAAATTACTACTGATCAAATTTCTGGGTCTTTTGAGAGAAGCACTTAATTCAATGGTGGCATAAAATAAACAGTGATAAGATTAGATGTATGTTGCAGATTTAATGAATCAACAACCAACACAAGTCAAGCAAAATGTGTGACATCCGACTTCATAAGTGCTCTATTTTTCTTGACCTAAGAGCACAGCACCTTCGATTTGCTTACTTGGCGTGTCCACCATTTCATAGGCGATATCAAATTTCGTAGTTTGGATAGAATTATCTATTGGGAATACTTCCAAGAACTCCGATGGAATCAAAAAATATTTTAATTTTGGAATAAACTTAGCAGTTGCATAATTGTAACTCCGTGTGATGGCTGATCAGTGAGACGTATTCTACTCAATATACTTTAATCTTCAATGTAGTTACTCCTAGCCGTAAAAATATCCCATTTAGGAAAGTGCCAATCCCGCTTTCGCAGATCGTGCATAAACTTGCATAGTGTCTCATATATATTAATTTGGTTAAACGTGGATGCGGCCAAATGTGTTATGCAAGCAGGAGGAGGTTGATTGCATAATCAGTTCATTCTTTGAGTTGACAATAGACCCATAGGTACAAAGACATGGCAAGTGCTGTGACATTGCAGCATGTTACCTTTGATTCGATGGTGTTTCTTTGATAGTTTATCTACGTAGCTATATCATTTTCAAAGGTTTTAAAATAGAAGTTGCGACCATACTTGGTGTATAAAAGTACTCTCGAATTTATGATTAGGCTTTTTATGCACATATCTGGAGTTGATCTTGTTTTAAAACTAGAGTTAGTAAAATCGGTGCTTCCAGTTTCTTGCTTCGGTAGTCTACAATTCGAGACATCCCATTGAAGATGGTTCACAATGTGGCTACCGAATACCCAGAATAATTTTCTTGACCTTGATACTTTTCCTCGGATATTTTGTGTTGAAAATTTCTGTTGGGGGGCTAAAAATAACTGGAAAATACATCAATTGATTTAATTCTATCTTTAAACGGCAGTTGCTTCAATTTTCATGATCAAAGAGGGTACAAAAATCCAGACAAATGTAAACATTCCCGCTTCGAGATTCTAGAAATTAACCCACATACTCTAAACCAGAAAGCTAGTATGAGTAAGATCTATTCTACGTGACATAGATAAACAAATCAGTTACAAGAAAAATCTCATTCAGTAAGTAAATTTTTTCTTCATCTTGCCTGCACTAACACGCGGTATATAATAATTGTCAACAAAAAATAAAATTTTATCAAGAAATCTAAAAAAAACAACTTTATTTTGAGTGTATCTACAACCACCCGTTGAACCAATTCGACGTATTGTATACTACGTTATGAATTTTTTTCATGGATTTGACATCAAAATGATAATTCGAAGATTAGCAAATTTCAAAATTTAGACTACTGTAAAAGAGCAAAATAAGCTAGTTTGAGACCAAAGAAAATTATTCCAGCACTCACTTTTTTGAAAGGTTTCTCCAAAATCATTTGCAGAAATAGAATAATTCAGGGTTATGCGAAGAGACAAACGAATCCCATGTTTGTTAAGGAATAAATACAAATATGCAAGAGAATGCAAGAAGAACTTAAAATTGTACAAAGTGTAGGTAAAATAGATTTCAGAAGTCACTAGATTTTGTTCGGCGGGGGGTGGATCGTTGCAATAAGATTTATTATCTTTCTCATTAATTTCTCTTGGATTTTTTATTTTAGGATCCGTTTACTTATCCTCCCTCAGGATCGTCTTTGTTCTTCTTGGAAGTCTCTTGGAACCATTGACTGCTTGGGGTTCGTATAAGAGAAATTTTTATTGGATGAGGTTATCATTTTGAACTGCAAAGTACAGTTTTCTTTACATACGAATAGTAGCAGGTCATTTAAGGCAGGAAGTACTTTTAATTCGAACATTTTGGGGATTTTTAAAGGAATAAGAGTACAAAATACTAACAATGAAAATAGTAAAGCTTAAAAAATTGAAGCTATTTCAATCGAAAAGTTGTAAATTTTCTAGAAAATGTCTCATAAAGCTTAGAAGCGAACTGGGGTACAGTTAAATGAGTTGACATAGTTTAATAGGTTTCGGTGAACCGTTTCTTTACATGGAAGCATCAAATTGAATTACACAAAAATTAAAGAAAAAATTATAAGAACTAAAACACTGTTACTATGGTTTAAATTTTTTAAACCAAGGTTAAATCAACAAGGGTGCATGTAAGATTAATCTCACATTGTAAGAAGCCAATTATATAAACTAGAATAAGAATCTAATCTTGATTCTTGAAAGTCACATTTCCGGCGGGACCATACTACGCTAGCACGAAAAGGAATATGGAATACTGTTCTTTCTTTGGCATTGTGTACCAGAAACACTAATATCTCAATTTCTTCATGGGTGGAACAATTTGTGACAAATCAAAGAATTTCCGAAAGTTCCAAAAGTGATCCTCAAGGTATTCGCTACTAATTTTAGCACTACAATGCTCAAACGCCAAATTTAATGCAAGCAATATAGACAGAGCTTTATCATAAAGCCATTGCTTGAACTCTTATTCTCTATTACCCCTATTTTCAGGGGGCAGTCTAAAGTTTTCCATTTGATGGCTAGTTTGCTAGTACAACCTTTGCTTTACAAAAGAGTAGCGAGCCTCAACACAGCCGAGGGGACTGGCGAGAGGGGCAGTTTATGTGCAGGTAGTATATATTGTGTTGCTGTATGAGCAATTGAGCCCCTCACCCCTATTTTGAGCACACGCTTAATGACGCATTTTTTTACGAATATTTTTCAAGCCTTAACAATTGATTTAATGCTTGAATCTTTTCGACCTGGGCACACGAGTTCACCGTATAGGGGTAGGGATGGTATCCACTGATTCATGCCGAACTTTACCGCCCTGAAAAAATGGGATAATTGTCCCGCTTCTAAGAATAGAGAACCATGCGAGGTCTTGCCTGGAAATTTCAGTTGTGTAGGATGTACAAAATCAGCATCGCCATAATTGCTTGATAGGCATGATTGTGGCCAATACACTACACAACTAAAGTTATGTCTGCGCAAGATTGGTGTTACGATTCTGAAACAATTGCTAACTTTTTGGACGAGAGTCACAAAGTCTAACAATTGCCCGGTATTCCATAATTTAGACACCCAAGTAGTGTGGTACTCTCCCCCCCTCACACATTCTCTATATTTCATTTGCTGTTTTGGGCTACAATCCGGGGCCACTTCGCACAAGATAAGACGTGAAAAAATAATCTGAGTGAGATTTTCCCCCTCTACTACTCCTAAATGCTTGCCACAATTACCGAAACCATTTCTTTCATTCGTGTATCCATTTATCTGCTTTCTTCCTTTCAGGTTCAAAGAGAAGATTGTTTAGGTAGTCATTCCAGATGCTCGAAACAGAGGCAATAGACTTCCACCATTATCTTCCTCCTTATCGATCATTACTAAATCCAAATGCACGCTATGACTACCGCACCCACACCCTTATACCACTTTCTCAGAATGAGTTGAATTTGCTCCATAATGCATTTCAGAAAAAGAAGGAGACAAACGGCAATGGAGCGTCAGGGTCTCCTTCCAGTTCTGGTGGCTTTAAGATGAAATACAAGTCTTTGTTGAGTGATGTAGGACGTTCACTTTCTATGAGAATTAGTTCAACAAACCTTATTCCTAGTTCTAATTCTAGCAACAACGGTACTAATTCGACTTCAACTACATCTACGGTAATAGCTCAGTCTGCTGCTGGTGCCAAGGCAATATCCACGCCACCTACACAACTCAAGAATCTTCCACTTGAAGTTTTGGATTATATATTCTACTTGGTCGACTCCAACGTTGACTATAAAAGCTGCATGTTCACTTCTAGATTGTTTTATTTTTTTGCAAAGCCTTATTACTACCAGGATTTGAGATTCACATCTACTTATAGATTGGCCCAATTTATCACATACTTGAGGTTGAATTCGGGAGTGGGACAGTATGTTAAGACAATTGACTTGTCTGGTATAAAACCTGGTTACGACGAAGAGGCTGAAACGGACGAAATTATCCTCAATGCAGCAAATGCTTTCGACAACGGAGTTGAACACCCACAACATAACGACCAGTGGGATCATTATGGGTTGCAAAATCGAACAGATGATTTCCCATCAGGGAAAGTTTTGGCAGGATGGAGAGATTGGAAATTTAAAAACAATCCTCTATACGCAGTTCATCCGTCTACTTCGATAACATTGAGCAAAATATCATCAAATTCCCAATATCTGATTATAAGTGCCAAGTCGGCCTCGTCACTCAAATCGTCGGCATCAGCATCTAAAAGATTCTCCAAGCCATTCAAATACTTCAAATCTAAAAAAAGGAGCCGGTCTTACAGCAAAGCAAGTTCGAGGAAGGTTCCCAAATTAGAATATTTGAACTTGAGACACCACTCCGAAGATGGAACAATTGACCATTCAGGATCATTGATATTGGCACGTAATTCAACTCCCCATCCCACAATTAACAAATTCTTGTTAAATTATTCTACCTCTAAAGATATTCCAATTGGATACATTCTCCATTTAGTGAACTTGTGCCCAAATGTGATCAGTTTGGACCTTGGTAATCTTTCGTTATCCATTGATTATGAGATTAGCCGATCCATGATCTACAAGTATCAGAATTTTGATTTGATGGGAAATTATCCGAAAGATTTGGTAAAGAAGGTTGATAATATTATGAGATTGGCAGACTATGACGATGATTTTTCATTTGAAGGGAGTATTTTGAATTTTGTTAGTAATAACAGTAACCTTGAAAGTGCAAGCATCAGATATTGTGGGAATTTTTTAAGAGGAAACCAGTCCACTTCATCAGCAGCTTCATCTGTTTATTCAATTGCTACATTTTCTAAACCAATTAGAAAATACAATAGCTTATTGCCCCCGTTACCCCCTACTGTGGCTGATATTTCATATTTAAACAAAGGCGATGGAAAGGTGTACTTGTCAGATTTGAATTTGAAGTCTATTAATAATTCCTATTTGAAAAAGATTAATGAAGAAGAATTGCTTTCAGTGATTATCAAAACCCATGGTAAGAAGTCTATTCATGATAATTTCATTAATTATGCAAACTTTCGGACAACGCTGACGCTTCCCAGTAGTCTTAGTTTGGATGTATGTGGCAACTTGAAGTATTTGAATTTATCATCGATGATATGGCTTAATAGAGGCCAGATTCAAAAATTCATCAAAAGCTTGATTGTGAAAAAGCCAGCGTTTTCGTATCTAGGCAGAAGCTGTGAAGAAGATTCAGAGGACGAGCTCTATCTGGATACCGATGAAGAAGATGACGTGCAAGATGATGACCCCTTACGGTGCAAGCAAGATTTGATTATCGACTTGACGGATTCAGGTATGTACAAAAATCTACAATGGGCAAAAAGGATTGATTTGAATACCCGTGAGGGGTGCAAATTAGCCTTCAAGATCATCAGAAATGAACTTTATGACCCCTTTGAAGAATACATGAGACGGGAGAGAGTGAGAAGGGGAAGAATCGGCGAGAATTACTTGGCTTAGGTAAATAGCTTCAATTCACGTATGTAGCTCTCAAACAAAACATAACGTGTAACTACTCGTGATAAATGTACCAGTCATCAGGTCATCACCATTTCATGGATCAGCCTGACCTAAAATAATTAGCGGCGACCTCCAACAGCGATGGTTTTAAAGCTGGGTCCTACCAGTTATTGGTAGGAAACAATATTATTCTCGAAAACCCAAACCAACGCCTATACCAGATTAGCTCCGTTTGTTAATGCTAATCAATGAACGATACATTCGCGATTTGGAAGAATCCTAATGACCTGAATTGAAGGGTAAAGCAAAAAAATGTTGATGAGTTTTTATATACTCAGCTCAAGTCCGGGTAACAAACTGGCCGTTTCCCGCACACATTTTTGATATACCATTTTGCGTACAAGCATAACCTGAATTCTCTTCATCTATACTCTTGACCTTGTACTTGTTAGTAGTGCCAGGTATTGAGTCGATCACACACACAATGTCAGACTTGTCAGCTCAACTATCTGCATTTAAGAACAAGATCAAGAGCGGTCCTTCCGTTACAGTGGCCAGGAAACCGGTGGTGTACAAGCCGTCAACTCCACCTAGCGCCAGTCCTCTGAAAAATAACCGGGGGACAGAGGTGGCAAATGGCGGTGTCAAGAGGGCAGGATCAGCGGACTCTGTAACGGAAGTCATCAAGCGGCAAAAGGCATCCATGGGGGGAGGGATGTCGGGTTCACACTTGTCGACCCAGTTGCACTTGGCGGTAGAATACGTCAAGGAGCACGATTATCCTATTACGGTTAATAAGCTCCAAGGATACTTGTCGTTCGACATAACGCACACGTTGTTGCCACTTTTGAAGGAAATCGATAGAATCAAGTATAATCCAGATAGTGGCACGCTTGAGTACGTGTCGTTGCACAACATTCGAAGTGCCGATGATTTGCTACTGTACTTGAAGAGACAGACTACTTTCAAGGGCACGTCGGTGAAGGATCTCAGAGACGGTTGGACAGGCTGCTTGCAGGCAATCAACGAGTTGGAAGAGCAAGGAAAGATCTTGGTGTTGCGCAACAAGAAGGAGAATGCACCAAGGTTGGTGTGGGCAAACGCCGGGGGCGACTTAGGAGGAATTGACGAAGAGTTTAGGAACATGTGGGTCAATGTGAAGTTGCCTGAACCCGATAGTTTGTACCAAGCATTGTTGGATCAAGGATTGAAGCCGACTGGGGCCGACCCCAACTTGATCAAGAAAAAGCCCCAGCAACAAGAAAAGAAACAGAAAAAGGCAAGAAGAGGACGGATTACCAACACACATATGAAGGGTATATTGAAAGATTATTCTCAATTGGTGTAGTGATGGGTAAATGATGGCTATATATGGGTAATGAATAATGCATAGACAATTGGTTAAGGCATTGTCCAGCCCTCGCGTGGCCCCAGGACCCACCTTCTATCGTGGATCTCTTATCCCAAAAGGGTTGAGCCCTGTTTCTGTGGAATTGGGGTTCATCTCCATAGTCAAGGCACCGGTCTCACATTTACACAGGCGAAAATCGTAGAAACATAATTTTTCTCCCTCATGCCTGTGGCCAACTCGTCACCAGAACCACAGCAAACACATAGCAAACGACAAGATGTCTGGTATGTTTGTCCCGATGGGAGTTATTGCCAGATCTAGTAATTGGATCTGAATATGCAATTGAAGATTGCTGATCATGTGCGTGGATACTAACACTACCCAGACTTCAACACAGTTGCATCTGAATTTTGTAACTTCTACTACAACCAGTTTGATTCTGACAGAACCCAATTGGGTAACTTGTACAGAAACGAATCGATGTTGACGTTTGAAACTTCTCAATTGCAAGGGGCCAAGGATATCGTTGAAAAATTGAGCTCGTTGCCTTTCCAAAAGGTTGCCCACAGAATCTCCACTTTGGACGCTCAGCCTGCATCTCCCAATGGAGACATCTTGGTGATGGTCACCGGTGAGTTGTTGATTGATGAGGAGCAGAATGCCCAACGTTACTCGCAAGTGTTTCACTTGATCCCCGACGGCAGCTCCTATTATGTGTTCAATGATATCTTCAGATTAAACTACTCGTAGAATTTCTGTGACTTACATAAGATCGAATAAATGTATAAACAGCAGTCTGAAACTGTGCGTAAAAAGACCAGGGGCATTTTTTGCCCACCATTGGTTTGTAAGCAAACGTGTACCAGTGGCTGCCAGGGGATCGAGTTTACGGAAAAACATTGAAACTGCGAACCACAACTTACCCTTGTAAGACTACCGCCACGAGATACCAAGAAAAAAGGTGAGAATGACAGATTCAACTAACGGTTCGACCCCAGTGGTGCCCCAGAGACCGCCAGCCAAGCAATCGGCGCCCCTGGATGTAGCGGGCGACACAATTGATGAAGAAGCCGAGAGCAAGAGGACATCAGATCAATTAGATCATGGCCAAGAGGACGATGACAACCAAGATCGCACTGCAAATGCACTGATCCCGGTGATTCCTGCCAGACCGAAAAAAACATCGTCCGACCCTACCAGTTCGGATCAGGGGACTACTGAACAGTCAAGACTGTCAACTCCGGTTGTTCCTGCTCGTCCCAGCAGGCCAAAACAAAGTAGCTCGAAGGATGTTGTTGCTTCTACCGAAATTAACATCCCAGAGTTAAATAGTTCTTCAGAAATCGATCAGTTGAAACCTGAACTGCCTGAAGGCGAACTGGAAAAGGATACCGAGCTGAACGTGATCCCTTCTAATGAACACGCAACTTCCAGCAGTCAAGATTCAGAAAGTACAGCACAACCACAGGGCCAACAAGAAAAAGAAGAGGATTCAGGAACTCCAACGATTCCCGCAATACCTGTAGGCACCAGCATCCCAAGTAATGATAGACTTCCCCAGCTTGATCTGTCAACTGGCTCGACAAAGGAAGGCGTGTTGAACGCAGAAATAAACCAGCAAGGAGAAGGATTTGCTGATGATGGTGACAAGACACCGGGAAACTCAAACACTAAAGTTTCTTTTAAAGACGACATGGAAGGAGATGAAAGACCATCAGACGCTTCGAGTTTTGATGATGATCAGGAAACAGTTTTACAGGAGAAAGAAGATAATTCAGACGATCTGGAACAGTCACAGGAACAACAGATCATCCTTGATGATACTGTTCTTGAAGCTGAAACTGAAACTAAAGACCTAAAAGAAGATATAAATGAAACCAAAGAAGATGAAAGGCAATTGGAGGATCAGGAATCCACCGAAAAAGAGGAAGTTTCTGACAAGTCAACTGAAAATGAAAAAGAATCGGGTACAGATGAAATTACTTCTACTATCCCTAAGATTCCACATCGCCCCCAAAAACCCAAGAGGGTTGACTCGGACGATCCAGCACATGTAAGTGATTCTAGTTTATCGTCCGCAGTTTCTCAGGAAAACCCGGTCAAGAGCAAACCTTTTGTACCGCCAAGACCACCAAAAAGGACATCATCATCAGATTTGAACAAGCCAAAACCTCCTCCACCAAAACCTAAGAAGTTGTCGTCAAAAATTGCTGCTTTCCAGCAACAGCTCTTTGAATCTCAGCAGAAACCACCAGAAATTGGCAATCCTTCTAATTCCGATAATGAGCCCAAAGGAAGAAAGCTTCCTTCAGAAAAGACTGACTTTGCCAAAAACCTTGGAAGAGGAATTCCTTTGCCGGGGATGTTTAACCCATTTGCAATGCATCAGACTGGTGCAACTAGCAACCAAGACGGTTTGAATAAAGAACAGGATAGTGAACCACAACAGATAAAGTCAAGCGTGAGAAGAGCCAAGGGACCAAGAGGTAAGAGATTGCCAAACACATTACAAAATACCTCTGCTATAGAAGCAGAGCTGAGGTACAAGATAGTCACAGGCGGCTTGTGGGAAGTAAAGTACACTATGAAATGTGTAGAAGAGGAATTGCCTGAAGAACTTCAAGAGGAAGCATCCGAAAAGGAGCCAGAAAATGACCAAATTCTGAAAACTCCAACGATTGATAGCAGCATTAAGTCACACGAAGTACTTGAGATATACACGGCCGAAACCCCTATCGAAGAAAAGAAGTTTGACGATCACTTGAAGAAACTTGGTACCGAAAGTCACCTCGATACTATTGAAGATGACGAAGAAAGAGAAGGTTCGACAAAAATCGAAGACAAAATTGTCAACAAAGACAATAAGAAAGAAGAGTCTGGCGAAAATGGTGAAAGGGAAGGTGGTGAGAAGGGAACAATCATTGACTGGCAAAGTACCGAAGATTTAGACGTCCTGGAGAAGTCAAATAGTAGTCCAGAGTCGGAACAAGGTAACCTCGCTGAGGAAGATTCATCTACCAAGGAGACAAGTCAACTGATTCCGGAATCAACTGAAAAAATAGATTCTTTTACTAGTAGCGCATCCAACATGGAGGTTGAGGAGCTTGAAAGCAAAAATCTTGCTTTAAAAGAGAAGCTAATCGAATACGAACATGAACACGCAGATGAGCTCAAGTCGGTAGCAACTACTGTTGATCCCTTCACAAAATTTCAACAAGATGATGAAGAAGCTGCAAACTCTGAGGATGAGAATTGGTGAAACATATTATTGATAACTCTATAAATACTACATAAACATTCGTAACACATGACTGATGGATGGTTTAACGACGCGGATCTCGTTCGCTGTATCTTGGTACATAGTCATACCTAACGTCAGCATCATCCAGATCCGATTTTTTGCTGTGCTCAGCGACATCATCAACCTCCATTGGCTCCTGTTTTGTCTCATCGCCATCGGAGAGTTTTGCTCTATACTCTACGATTCTCTGATCAATTTCCAGGTTGCTCAACCCTTGTTCTTCAAGCATATCCCTCAACTCAGCACACTTGACTTCGATCTTTCGCTTTGAATCATGAGTCAAGATCTCCAGCTGGGCCTCCCTTCTGTTAATCGCCTCAATTATCAACTTTCCTTTGGACTTGGTGGTTTCCAACTTCTTGGCCAATTTCCTTTTCTCATAGTGGCCCAACTTCTTTGTCGAGCTTGGTTTTGAAGACGACAAGCTCTTTTGTATATATCCAGACGTACCTGAGCCTCTGGCACTTCTTAACCCTACACCATCGTAAGACATGACCCTCTAAATACCCAATAACCTTGTCCTAATATCCTCGGCATGATGCGGCTCATACCCGCATTATTTTATGACTCAAAAAAGTCAGGCGCACTTTGGCCGGTACAGGCATTTGAATCATAAAATGATTCAATGCAAATTGCGCTTGACTAATTTCTTTCCCAATCGTGTTTATCGCCGGGGAAAGACTTAAAAAGGTGTTCTAGGCATACCAGGTGTATCTCTAGACATTAAATAAGATCTCCGGGTGTAAGTTCAGTATGTCTGTCGAAGAGAAGACGCCGTTTGCGGTCGACCCCGGTTTTCCACTCCCAGGTGGACAGGCACACAATGTGCTACATTCGAAGCTATATAAACCAAAGCCAAAGGGTCCCAGGACGAACACAAAGACAATAAAGGCGCCTGGGTCTAGAACGGAGAGAATTGCACAGGCATGTGACCGTTGTCGAGCCAAAAAGACAAAGTGTGATGGTAAGAATCCCTGTTCCACTTGTTCAGCAGTAGGACTAGAGTGTATTGTGTCCGACAAATTGTCAAGAAAAGCGTTTCCAAAGGGTTATACTGAAACGTTGGAAGAGAGGGTGCGACAGTTGGAGGCGGAAAACAAGAAGTTGGTTGGCCTTCTCGACATGAGAGACGAACAGTTGGAGATGCTAAATTCGGGGATAAGTGCTGAGGAAAAGCTACCACCCACCACGTCATCCAGCAATATTGCCGATAATGAAGATTTAAACAAGGTGACTTCCTCCAATCTTAGCTTGTTGGAGTCGCAGAATATTCACCTCCATGACCACGATAACGGATGCCCCTGCGGCTGTTCCAACCCCCATGCTGTCCATGAACGACCGGTGTCCATAGCTGGCTCTTTGTACGGTGGAAACAACGGTGCTCCATTATCAATAGCTGGTTCGATAAACCTTAGTGATGATGATGATGATGACAGTTTATTGAGTGCTGACGAATACCTGATTCTCGAAAATGCAAGGCCTTCTTACAGAAAGAATAGACACTTTGCTTCCAATTCCACCAACAAAGAAATTAGCCCTGCTCCTGGTGCATTTGCTGCCGCAACCGCTATTGCTCAAATGCAAAAAAATAAATCTTTCCAACAGCAACAGCAGAAGCTCGAGAAAGAAAGCAATAAGCAACAAATGTTGACGTCATTGGTGGCAACATCTATTCCCAGAAGCACAGAAGAAACGTTGGTTGTGCCTACTCTTTTAGCCAGAATTTGTCAGGGTTATGGATATGACTCAAAACCAGCAATTTTGGCTGCTAACTCGCTTGCTTCGATTAAAGAGACACATTCCGATGTTCCACAATCTTCATTTACTCAAGATAGTCAGCAAATGCTCTTGCAGCTTATTATGAATAGGAACGACATTCAAAAGCTTCATGAACACGAGGCAACTATCTTCTTGCGAGACTTGATCAATATCCCAAATTCAAGAATTGAATTGGATCAACTTATTACCGTTTATTTTCAGGAATGGGGAAATGCCTTGCCAATACTCGACAAGAATGCATTCCTTAATAATTACATGAAGTTAGCTATCATTCTTGAAAGTGGAGAGTACTCAAATACCGCAGAGGGTGAGTCTTCCTATGAGCTGATTGAAAAATTCGGCGCAATCATGATTATTGTCCTTGCATTAAGTTTGTTGAGTAATAAAAATGATTACATCAACAAGGGAGTGAATTCAGACACTGCCAAAAAATACGTAACCCATTTACGGCATTATGATTTCTTGATTCATGAATTTATCAAACCCAATTGTTTGATAACCAAATACTGCTCAATTCAGTCACTCCAAATTTTAGCATTAGCTTTACAATATTGTTTGGTTACAGGAGACATTACAACCTGTTATGAACTAAGAGGTCGGGTGATAAGTATGGCGCAGCAACTAAGGTTGCATAGGTGTCCTGCAGCTGTGTTGGGTATTAGTGGAAGTAACGGTGACATCAATTTAAAAAATTTTATGCAGGGTGAACGGCGTATTTTATTTTGGTGTATCTATTGTTTGGATGTTTATTCCTCTTTGAATTTGGGTATCCCGAGACTTCTTAAAGATTATGAAGTAGAGTGTGCCATGCCTTTTTCAGGAAAAACTGATGACGATGATGACGAGAATGTTAACATTTTAATTGTTAATAACACTGAATTGTCCATTGTGGGAAAAGTATCGAGATTCGCATTATGTGTGATGTTATACTCTAAGGTCCTAGCAAATATCCTTGATTCTGTCTATTCGCGTTTTGAAAATAGCGATACGCAGAGACGTGCTCTACATAGGGACAGAATGCTTGACTGTTGGAGGAGAGAATTACCCCAGGATCTCAAATTTGAAATCGATATCAACGGATTATCTTTGAAAGATTCGAATAACAACTTCATTGATGGCAATATGTGGAAGAACTACAGCAAGCAGCAATTGACGTTGATCTTTTTGTATTACCATGCCAAAATTTTGATATATTTGCCGATCATATCTAAATATGGAAATCATCACAATGTTGGATTGTCACAGAAAGAACAACTTTCGAAAGGTGATGGAGATATGGCCACAATTGTTTCTAGTATCAGTTTGATTCAACAATCTTCGATTCAGATATTGGAAGTGTTAAAATGTTTATCCAAGAATTCCTCATCAAACGTGTTGCCAGTGCCGATAAATATTCCCCGCGAACAAGCTTTGTACGCGTTATTAGTGTCTAAAGGAACATTGGATTACATTAAAGGTGGACCATTATTTATGAATCTGAAACAGCTATTACTAGACACCCTAGGAGATTTATATTCTGATTGTGTTCATTACATCCCCAGTGGTTTGAATAAGAATTCGGTCAAGCTCTTAGAATTAACTATCCTTAGCATACTTGGACTCAATTTGAGCAAGACTGCTACCAACATAAGAAAGAAATTGTCACCCACTCAGCCAATTACAAAGACCGCAGTCGAAAGAGAACCTGCTTTTGCAAAGGTTTATGGACGGAATATTACCCCACCTCCTGCATTTACAAAATTGGGTAGCTCAGCTACAAGCTTTGATTTAAGCAATGATGAAATGTTCACAGCTGCTCAGAATCAAAGTCCTAACCAACAATTCCAAGCCTTAGACAGTGAGCATTCCAGTACAGACTCGATTAATTTTGATGATAAAGAAAGTTTGGAGAACCTCTTGAAATTTGATCCTTTCAAGGTGAATCTCAATCGTCAAATGTTAATGAATGAGTTTGTTGCTGATGGTTCCTTGGGTCTCGTTCCATTTTTGGATATGACTAATGGCGACAACCAAGGATTTGACGATGCCATGCTTAACATGTACAACAATGGTCATCCAAATGCAAACGAGGGCCTCGAGAGTGAGGGGTTTTGGAATTAGTTTTATTTATTCATTAACTTAGTAGTATTTATTATGTAAACTTATACGGTTTAAGGTTTTACCTTGACAAATAGCTGCAAAATCATTTGCTGAGTCCGACTCGGCTCCTGAATTGTTGCAGCACAAAAGGAATTTTCGGAGCCTTGTCCGAGGCAAGTATGGGGTAAGAACATCACAATCTTCGCACATTGATGAATTGCAATTGATGCTAAATGGGTATATAAAGGGCTTCCACTGCCGACTGTTTAAACAGAATTTTGCTGAGTCGACACCACCAACAAAATGACTACGTTTTCAAAAGTAAACTTCAAAACTCTTAACTATAACTCGTTCCGCCCTCACTACCCTCCAAGTTTCTACAAGATCTTGGCTGATTATGTAACAGAGGGCGATGGATCAAGATTGCCAATTAAAAGGGCCATTGATCTTGGGTGTGGCACTGGGGTTGCCACTTACCCCTTGCTAAACTTGTCGCAGGAGGTAATTGGGGTCGATTTATCACCGCTAATGGTAGCTACTGCCAATTCGTTAACCAAGGAACGGTTGGGTGCGTTGGGGATTACTGAACTTGATAGAATAAAATTCAAAACTGGAGCGGTGGAAAATTTTGTCAATTTGAAGCAAAGTTCAATTGAGAAAGGAACAGTTGACTTAATCACTGCAGCACAATGCATTCATTGGTTTCAGGATTATGACTCTTTCTTTAAAAGCAGTGCCAAGTTGTTGACCCCTGGAGGTACTTTGGCATACTTCTTTTACATTGACCCTATTATTGTTGACTTTTCTGGACCCAGCAAGGGAGAGAAGGAAACAGTTCTAGCTAAGGCTAAGGAGCTTTACCATAAGTATGTCTACGATGATCCTTCTTACGTTGGCCCTCACTGGGAACAGCCAGGGAGGAACATTTTGAAGCACTTTTGCAAGGAAGTGAATCGGAAGATTCCTCGCGAGTTGTTCACCGATGTTGTGGTTAAAACGTTTACCCCAGGTGTCGCTGGCAAGTATGCGGACGACTCTGTTGATTTAGATTTGAAAAAGACCAACCTTCCTCTTCGAGGATTCCTCGACTATTTGTCTACCTATAGTGGGTTGCACAACTACAGGGAAGCCACTGGAGATAAAGAGAATGTCGTAGAGCAGTTCTTGACAGAGTTGGAGAACGAAACTGGTTGGGACAGAAAAAGTACCAGGATCGATCTCGTGTGGAATACGGGATATACATTTATTAGAAAGATTTAGATTATTTGTACTGAAATACGTGAATTACTTGTGCAATACATGACCTAGTTATTGCTGAAACTTTGAAAAAGTAGTACCTAAAGCAGTACGTAAAGTAACACGATTCTCCTCGCGCCATTAAACACTTTTTACAGTGCTGCCGTTGTGCCCGACTTAGTTGGGGCCAGTTAGTGACACTCTGCTGACAATTTGCTGCGAATTTGTCCCAGCTCCGCCCAACACAAAAAACTCCGTTTTGGGTTTATGACATTTTTCTGCAAAGGTGGAACCCAACCATTAATGACAGACCAAACAACACGTAATAGGTAAACTTCCATTGATAGTAGAATGTTATTGAAGGTGCCAAAGCTCGTACTCAAGACATTTGTGGTCACGTTTGTGATATGGATAGTCTTGTCCACATCTGTGCCCCAAGTGATGATACGTTACACAAGCACCGAGGCCAGCACCAACAATTTCAAGCACTCAACATATCCTTACAATTCCCTTACATCACCGACACCACTCCCAATACGCAACAGTGCCGTGTACTTTATAATTGGCCATCCAGATGACGAGGTGATGTTCTTTTCTCCATCGGTGGTTGAGATCACCAAGCTCAAACACAATAACGATGTCAAATTGCTTTGTTTCTCCACCGGGGATGCAGTACACAAATCTATGGGGAGGATACGAAGCAGTGAATTGTATCAATCTGCAAGGATTTTGGGGATCGATCCAGAAAATGTCACCATATTGGATTCGTTCAAGGATGGCATGAATGAGTCCTGGGCACCTGCCGATATAAGATCCACATTGAAGCAAAAAGTGGCCAAGTCAAATGGAGAAACAGTATTGATTACATTTGATCAAAGTGGAGTCTCTAATCACCCCAATCACATCTCATTGTACCATGGCACCAAGAGCTATTTTAAAAGTGTGGCCAAGTCTTCAAACACAAAATTATATGTTTTGAAGAGCTTGAACTTTTGGGAAAAGTATAGTTTTACTTTGCTTACTGACGTGGAACTATTTGTAGACTATTTGTCAAAGTTTTTCATCAGCAACTTGCTTCACATTGACATCAATATCAGTTTCTTCAATCATCCATCGACGACAAATTCAATCAAGATTTATTCTGATTTGAATATGCTAAGTGTCAGTTACGCGGCAATGTGTTATGGCCATTTTAGCCAGATGGTTTGGTTCAGGTACGGGTGGTTGCTCTTGAGTAGATACCTCACCTTCAACCACTTATTGGAAGTAGACTAAAGCCGTCATTTGAACTAATACATGATAGATAGAAATTCTATAAATTTTTGAAGCCAAATTGCTTTTGGCACCAATTGGCTCCATGCTCAAAATAGTCCTTTTTGGAAATGCTGATATTGCTGAGGATATCTTCGTTGGTCAAATTGATTCCGCCGTACCAATTAAATTCGTCATTAGGTATATCCTGGTGTTGGTAGACATTGACTTTCCATATCGAAGGTAATTCTTTCTTCAATTCCGACAAAAGACGGGACTTGAAATTAGGCAAATTAGTCGATCCACCAACCAAAAACACATTTGCCAGAAGCAAAGGACGCGTGACTTCTGGGCATGCCATAATAGACTCCACTATTAAGTCGGTGAGGTTCTTCAATGGTGCATTTTGGACCACGGAGCTGGTAGTGGTTGTATCGTTATTATCAAAAAGTATCTCGGGGTGGAAATAAGACTCCGGAATGGTGAATCTTTCGTCAGATAGCTTCAACATCTGAGTATCATTAGATATGGCGGTGGTGTCTTTTGTCCTCACAAAACCAGTGGTTGTGGTTTTAAAATCAGGTAATATAAAGTCGCATGTGTGCTTATTCCGGTTATTCAACCATTTGTTGTAGTCTTCCGCTATTATACACGTGGATTCCTTGATTGTATTGATCAAAATAGGGTCCTCAGATATGTCATAATGTCGAAATGATATTACCTCTCTTAGCAATCCGTTGAGTACCTTGCCTCCAATAGGCAATTTTTTAACACCACCATAATAAACGCTCTGATATATCACCGGGAGTATCCAGGTGGCATTGTAACCTGAATCTATAAATAAACAAAAATCAGAATTGACGCGTTCGTCAACCGCAAACGGTGCCAAAGACGCGGGGATACATCGATAATATTCACTGAATCCATATTCTTCAAACACTATTTGATCGGTAAAAGTGGATAATTGTGGTAACTGAAAGGGAGATTCAGTTAGTGTCAAATGTATGGAAGAAAAATCAAGTTCCTTCTTGCGGGATAGTTGTTCGAAGGTGTAGTCCCAAATCGGTTTCTCCGTCTCCCAAGACGTTAGATGGCCTTGTTCGAATGGTCTTTTGAATTGTATCCCGGAAAAGTTATTGGTATGAGTCTGGTATTGGTTACCTATGTGTATTTGCCCGTCTTTTGTCTTTGAGATTGCATTTTGTATTTTTATTGGCTTTGCGTCGTCTCCAGTATTGAACCCTGTCTTGATCTGATACGACCCATTGTCGATAACAAGGTGTTGCTTGACCATAATGCCTCTATTGGGTTTGAAAAGGTTACTTACATTGATGATGAAATACTAGTAGAAAAGAGTTGTTTGTGTAGTCACGTGATCTGGATTCGTGCCTCCGTCCAGCTGTCTCCAACGACTCGAGCATATTCATTATTGTCTTACAAGCGTCTTACAATACCTCTGTTAGCTCATTCGATAAACCTGTTAAACACTCTGTTATCTTCTACAAGCTAGCTTCTCACCAGGTCAAATAAAACTACAAATACCGCAGTAAAATATTTCGAAAACGCAGAATCCAAGATTATGCCTACAATGTCGCATACTTAGTATGAGGACGTATTTCGAAAGGTTATTCTAGCATTCTTTTCCCCTCCAGCCATTCAATAGTTTGAATGGTGCAGTGAATAGAACGCATTCGTATCAAAGAAGAAGAGACCAAATACGTCAAATTTTTGGCCCGTTTGAGGTAAATAAATAGTGATGAGATGGTGGTACGCACACGACTCCAACGATGGGATAGACCACTCTCGACACTGACACTACCCTTCGGGCTTAGGTGAGGGTGCGCCTGGTAGCGCGGGCACTCCAGGAACTGGAGTGCGCATATTATCACCTCATTGCCGCAGCTGCCAATTGCCGCAGTTGGAATTCGGCGTTTCGGAGATCCGGTCGCCACTGTGGATCCACGGAATCGGTTCAAATTCCGACCCTGAAACCGGTCTTCCGCGTTTGTACCCGGATTAGCCTCCTCGTATCTGCTCATGGTTCTTCCTATTTGGTATTATTGTCCTATCCAGACCCAATAATTTGATAGCGACCATCCCAAGTATACTGTTGCCCCCTCCTGTTATCTGCCGGGGTCATAGTTTATCGGGGTCGCCAATATGCCCTTAATCTCACGAGTGTTGAACCGGACAAGCTCGAAGTCGTCTCCGGCCCCATCGTCTCCCAGAGCAATTTCGAGGTCATTATCGAGCCATTCGATCACTCCCGTCAATTCTCATGATGGCGCCTCGTCCAAGAGCAATGACAGTCACAAACGATATACGGTATCGATAACTTTGGAGTCGCCCCCCGTCGTTCTCTACGGCAGTCCGTCGGAGTCGACTGGCTCCATAATATCAGGAATACTTGCACTAGAGATCCATCCTGCCAGTGCCCCACACATCGCTTCCACGCGTTCGTCGCCTTCGTCGCTGTCAACGGCGTCAGTGGAAGATGTCGAGTTGGAATCAGTGTCGCTTTACTTGGTGCAGACCATGAAGTATACCAAGCCATTCATGTTGCCCAGCGTCACCATTGCTGGCTGCAAGAAATGCACCACCAGAGCAACCGAGTTGGCACGGTGGGATGTGTTGACCTCTGGTGCTTCCTTTCCTCCTGGGACCCATGCATATCCCTTTTCTCATCTATTGCCAGGCTCATTGCCCCCTTCAAGTAAGTTGGGCTCCCCCGCTTCCCATTCGTACATCAAGTACGAGATTATTGCCGTTGTTATCCCCAAACAACCAAGCAAAGAAACAAGAGTAGTACTTCCCCTTACCATTTCACGACTGATATTGAGAGGCCCGGACCGAAATTCCCTCCGGGTGTTTCCTCCTACCCTGGTAACTGCCAGTGCTGTCCTTCCAAATGTGGTGTACCCTAAATCGACGTTTCCCATTGAATTAAAGCTCGACAACATGGTCAGTGCTTCGCTGGATCGGCGGTGGAGAATGAGAAAATTAACATGGAGAATAGAGGAAAACATTAAAGTCAGAGGGTTCGCCTGTGACAAACACGAAACAAAGTTGCAAGTGATGGAGCGGGCTCATCACAAGTTGCATAAACTGTCTGCCAAAGACAAAACTTCCAACATGCATTATTCCACCGTGCACACGGCGATTTCATTGATTCCTAGCCCCAGCAACCAATTGCAACAGCTGCAACAGCTGCAGAACCCAAACGAAATCCCCGACGAAATTGTGCTGGACGATGCTACCAACGACATAGAAGAGGCCGTCCGAAGCGGCCCTTCTCATGCTCATCAAAGTTTTATTGAAGATTTCTTATCTACGCCACAACAACATCAGGAGCAAGAACAGATTGACTTAAATCCCCATACTTCCGCACCACCCCCACCAGTGACATCGGACAAGCATCTCTACATGGAGGAAACAAGAACTGTGAGCCATGGAGAAATCAAGTCGGGGTGGAAATCTGACTTTTCTGGCAAAGGCAAGATTGAATTGGTTGCAAATATCAGTGCCACAGGTTTCACCACTGGCGTGAATAATCATATTACAAAAATTACCAACAATGATCCTGTGATTGACGCAGGGTTGAAGAATGGTGCAAATGTTGCTTGTGATATTGATGATACCACTTTGGGAGTATTTGTCAACCATACCTTGATTGTGGAAGTCGTTGTTGCCGAAGAATTGGTCCACAATGTTGATAAAAGAGTTGGGAATAAAAATGGACATGCAAATGAGACTGAGATTGCTCCAGTGAAATCAAATTCATCTTTGAGATCACAAACGAGGGGCTCGACATTGACAAATCGAAAGTCTTCAGGTTCATCTTCGCAACAGCAATCGTCGCAAATGGGAGTTCCAACAGGAGCTGCCCGCATTCTTCGAATGCAATTCAAGTTGCCAGTAACCGAAAGATCGGGGCTAGGTATTGCATGGGATGACGAGGTTCCACCTACATACGAAGATGTGAGGACTTTGAGTCCCCCGAACTATCAAGATGATAAAGCCTTCAAAAACGGAGCAAATCCAATGAGACAAACGCCAAATGTTTTGTATGGAGTTGGTGATACCCCAATTGTGGGTAATTTTGGCTTGGAGGGACCCTCAAGCAGTATAGATGCAATGGTGGACTTGCAAGAAAGCATCCAAGACTTTTCATTGTAGCATATTTATTTAGTTGGGTTTATTGGTAATGGAGTTTAGTACATAGCGTAGCATCTAATACACATATCTAGTAATAACACAAAAGAACTGAAATTCATGACAATTACGTTGAACCAAGCTTACCTTCGGCCACACTAGCCAAAGCGCTTACAGCCTGGTGTTCCTGTTCGGTTGCCTCTGGATCTTGTCCTGATTCACCGTAACGACTCACTTCCAATAATGAACTGTATAATCCGGTCAATTCCAATAAATCAGCCACGGAATCCGATCGAAGATCGTACACTAACTGCTGGAAAGAATGGGACTTTATGACGTTAATGGGCAATTTGTTATCAGTCAAGAACTTCATCAAGTGCTTATGGAATTTCATGGAAGTGTAGGGAGTATTGTCAAACTCGGCCGACAAAAATCTTCTCTGAGATGTCATAGCAAAGGGTGTTGAATTGTCCTTCTTTGTCTTTGCCTTTTTCCGTGCCTCGTCTTCGTTAGGTGCAACTGGAGAAGGGCGAACCACCGCCTGTGTTGGAACCGGTCCCACTGATTGCACGACACTCCGCTGCTCGTAATTGGACGGATAATTGATTGGTTCCCCGTTGCTCGAGTATGTGACCCCAAAACCATCGATGGGAACTGATCGTGAGTAATTCACGGCCTCTTTGTTGAGTTTGTGGGTTTTAAGATGTTCACTCAACTTCTTGGGCGAGCCTTTATCCGATGATAATCGCATTATGATCTTGCCGCAAAAGTCACAAGCGGCAACATTGGGATTCTGGGAATCTTGAACAAACCAGGACCACACCCATGACTTCTTTTTGGCGCCGAATTTCTGGCCCGGCCGGTTCTTGCGTTCTTTCTTTATTGGGACTGCGGGGGTAACGATGGAAAGTTGTTGTGTTGTTTGTTGTGCGGTTTGTTGCGCGGCCTGAACGACTTGAACCGCCGATTGTTGTTGTTGTTGTTGTTGAGCAGCAGTGGCGGCCGCAGAGGCATCGGTCAGGCCCCCTTGGGCACCCGGATTAGGTAGTGGTGGTTGCTGCAAGTGACTGACATTGCTTCTCTGTGGTTGGAAGTTGCCATACACTAAATTCAGATTATTATTGTAGAAGCTCATTTTCCGACCTAGACCAGATCCGGTGGTGAAATTAACCGTAAACAACAGGGGGAGTTTCGAAACCAACACTAAAAATACCGGATTTCAATGCAGACAACGAAACGAATGGGGAAATATCGACAACGGCAGTCACCAGGAACAGGTATGTAATTTCGGCTGCCAATGCAATAGGTCGGACTAAGAGTTTCGACCCTGTTGGTAGAGTATTTGTATGCTTTTAAGTAGGAAAAACAAGAAATTACAGGGAGTGCCGGGGTAAAACGGGATTTTTCGCGAGGTTCGGTTTTCGATTCTCCACCGACTTCTCAACTGAGCCCCCCGGAATGTCAAAAATGTACAAAAGCCCATGAAAATCTAGAATGATTGTTATTTGTTACTGTAGAGTATAAGACCCTTAGCACCTGATTCATTACCTACTTTTATATCAGGTGAAATTCGACATGCGTTGATAGTATATTGTTAACAGTGATACAAACTCGAAAACCAGTGATAAAAGGATTTCCGACGGCGATTCCGGTTAGTAAATTACTGCGCACTCAAAGTTAAGAAAAGCCAGAGAAAGGTATTCTGTGTGATTGAATATAGATTAATTCAAGCCTAGATGTTTTTAAAAGATGCGTAGAGAATATAGATGGGCGCTTTTCTGTGTTCCTGTAAATATCCTTGTATTTTGCACAGATTTAGCAAGCTTTTCGCAAATGTTTTCACTATTGCAAGTAGCTTTTTTATGAGGAACAAATGCGAACAAAGATTTCGAAACACCAGAAAATATGCGTTTACTCGACAGTGCATTTTGTTACTTAGATGCCAAGGAGACCTGGCACATTGGTAGGGATTATACCGTGGCGCCACAAAGGAGTCTGACAACTGAGCTGACTTTGTCTTGTCTGAATTTCGGCGGATTCATCAATATATCTTTTGCACAACATACAAGAGCGCTGGCTTATCTGAATACCGTTTCACTTACTGCCGCTATTTTTTGAGTCATCTATCTCATTATGCACAACCAATAGCGGAAATCTTAAAATTATGCACAAATTAAAATACCTCATCATCTAGCGTCATCTTTTTTATAGATTGTCTATACTCTAGTGGATCTGCAGTGCTGCTCAAGGGTGCACCAAAAATTTACGTTTTCGCAGCCAGCCAGCCATTTTTGGCAATTAGCTTTTTAAGTTGCGTTACACTATTGTTTATTCTTTGTGTCATGATGGTTTACTGGCAAAAATGGAAAATAATATTGCCATCACCATTGTTGTTCACAAGTATCTCGCTTACGTGTATAGTCCCCTTGACATGGACCTATCCTATTTTGTAGAAATAGCTCCTGAATTGAGAATATAAACCAGCCAGGCATCTCTGGGAAGTTGTTCTTATTGTTGTGTACAATCTAGACTTGGACTGTAGTGTCGAGTGACTATCGGCAATTAGAACCGTGCAGCTTTCAGTATATAACTGTTCCCTTTTCTCAGTAGTCACCCCAACATGAACTAGTTAAGTAACATTCAGATAATTATTGACTTCATTAATATCCATACGGTCGTTCCCACCTTTCCTTAGTTTAACTACATTCATTCCTTTATCTTTCTCTCTCACCTCTAAAATCCAACTTTAGTCATTCTCTCCTAGCAGATACTAATTAACTATAGTCGTTCATTACTTTCTATCCGAATCCAAATGTTATCCAAATTCTTGATATCCTTGGCTACATCTTTATTGATGATACCCGCGATTGCTGCACCCACAAAAGAAAACCGAATTAAACGTAACGATGACGATGTGGTCACTGTCAAATTGAAAACAACTGTCGTACAGCTCCATACAAACTTTCATACTGTTGCTGCACCTACTCAGACTTTCACAAGTACCAGCATCAATGTGACCACTAAAACTGTCACTCTGTACACAGCAACTGTGACATCAACAATTTTTGGAGTTCCAAAAACATTTACTACAGTAGCAACTACTCCAGTGTCTGCTGCTGATGTTGTTCCTAACAGTGAAAATGAAGTGAAAACTGAAGACAATACCCAAGATGCTAAAACCAGTGACCTTGAAACAGAATCAACTCCTACAACAATAGATTCAGAAGCAGTATCCACTGGAAAATCGCCAGAGTCAACAACCACTAGTGAAACAGTAACTACTTCTGACGAAACTACACCCAGTGCTGCTGCCTCGACTTCTGACAAAATCGTTGAAACTTTTGAATCAGAAACAACAATTACTACTTTGGCAAATGCATCAGAAACTGAAATACAACCACCAAGTATTACACAGGAATCTTCAATCCCAACATCCACTGACTCATGGATCATTGACAACGTATCAACCGTGACGTCGGGTGGCGTTTGCTATGTCGATTATGATTACTACTATGCAAGTGAATCAGAAGAAACTGTGACCCTGACCTCAACAATATATACTACTGTGACGCAGTCTTGATGGTCACATTATTGAAAGGTTAGATTGGTTTATTTCGTGTCGTTGCTGTATTATATTCGGATTTCATCTTGGAATTATCATTAGGATTCTAAATTCTCGTATCTAAAATTAACGTACTTTACTCTTATACCCGGGACTTTCAAATGCCGTCATCTCTAAATATAGATACTTTTAGTTTTCTACGCTTGATTAAAATATATGATTTTTGTTTGAACTGGATCCATAATACGAAATAACTTTTGCAGCCAAATGCCGTAATCAACGTGGACGTACCAAAACCTGCAAGTGCAATTGTCTCACTGCTAGGGCTTGTACCCTAAGCACGTGACCTTCATTGAAAATTGTATTTGACACGTCTTTTTCCCAACTTGCTCACAAAATACCGTAAACTATGGAGACACTACTGGGAAAAAAAGAGAATAAAAAATTTCATCTAGTGGTTTTCAAGTGCTTTTTTGAGCTAACGATAGTTGAATACATAAGACAAGATGGGTATGTTGAAATGAATACATAAAGGTAGTAGTCGAAGGTTCCAATCAAATCACAATGATCGTAAAACAAGCAAAGAAAGCAGCAGAATATCGAAGGTTTGCAAAGCAATATACAGAATCAACCATAGAGGGACTAAGTAATTTCGAATGAACATCCCAGACAAGAATTCGGGCAATTTCGTGTGAAGAGATATCACCATCGTAATCAGATATAGCAATATTGATATTAGAAACGATTTGGAATGATTTGAATTCCAACCAGACCATGACTACTAGCGTATCTTGGTGAACAAGCCCATACTAACATTGGTAGTTAACGTTCCAAAGACTAGAAAGACCTACTGCAAGGGTAAGGAATGCCGTAAACACACCCAACACAAGGTTACCCAATACAAGGCTGGTAAGGCTTCCTTGTTCGCTCAAGGTAAGAGAAGATATGACCGTAAACAATCCGGTTTCGGTGGTCAGACCAAGCCAGTTTTCCACAAGAAGGCCAAGACCACCAAGAAGGTTGTGTTGAGATTGGAATGTGTTGTCTGCAAGACCAAGGCTCAATTGTCATTGAAGAGATGTAAGCACTTTGAATTGGGTGGTGACAAGAAGCAAAAGGGTCAAGCATTGCAATTCTAATGAGGATATTGAGATTATTAGCATTGGGATTAATGAAAATACTTTTCATTGGTTACATTTCACGGTTCCAAAGGAGAGAATGGATAAATTCTTCCACACTTGTAATTTACCTATGTATTTAATACATGTCTTGAGGATGACTATGTGTAGAAAGGTTAACATATGAGTGAAAAGTTGCATTTCATTACTTTTTTGAGAGGGTTAAGTTTCCTGTATTTGAGCAATAAGAATTGTGCAGAAAGGAGCAGAATTGTCATTATAGACGTCCGAAGAAGACAAAACTCACAGAAAACAATGCTGGAATATCGACGTCTCGCCAGTTATGCCATTTGACTCGTCTAAATGCAGGTGCATCCAGAAGTCAATGATACTAGAGAAATACCCACTTTATTGCAGCTTCTGATGGCGTTGAGCGATTGAACGTGTACTGTCAAAGGACGACAATTGATCAACACGTCACGCAAGACACTTAGACGGTCAAATCTCCCGCATTTCCGTAACCTCCTTGGTGCTAGCATAGCTCTTGGATAGGGCATTTTATTACGTAACGATTACGTAACCTGTTTCACTGGATCACTAAGAAGAGATATTTTCGCTTTTCGTGTCTTTTTTGTTGTGTTTTTCCTAGACGACTAGCTGCTAACCACCAATAAACAACCAAACATCCATAGTTAACGAAGGCAGTAACGACTTTGGTTGCATACTGAACCACTTATACATCCGGCCACCAGCTTCATTCCTTATTTATTTTTATTTTCATGAATTTTGATCATCTTTCTGAACAGCAAAAGCAACAGCTTTACTACCAACACCTACAGCAACAGCAACAGCAACAGCAACAGCAACAGCAACAGCAACAGCAACAGCAACAGCAACAGCAACAGCAACAGCAACAGCAACAGCAACAACAACAACAACATCAGCAACATCAGCAACAGCAATTTGTTCACCAGATCCATCTCCAGCAACAACAGATCTTACAACAACAGTCACAGCAACCGCAAATGGTAAACTATGAAGACAGCTACATGGAAGAAGACACCACTCAGGTATTGGATCAACCTCCAGTAGCCAATGATCCAAACTCCCCAGTAAGGCCGCGACAACAGCAGCAGTTGGATCATGGATTGCACACGCCACAGCAGGCGTTTCTCAACGCTTCGTCTCCACGATTTTCGTCGAATGGCATGTTTGGCGACGATCCATACCACGATCAAGATGGTGCAAAGTTTAATGCATTGGGGAACCAGGTGGTTGCTGATAATGGAACCAACAAGTTCACATCCATCGATTCACTCAATTTCAGACCTCCCACAACCATTACTCAGTTGAACAACAACAGTAACACTAACTTGTCAGAGATAAGCAACAATTCCCATTCAAATTCGTTGTTGTCAAATCATTCAAATGGCAATATAAGCTCTCCTCCCAAGCACCCTCAGCAACTCCAACAGCAGGTGAATCCCTCTGCGGCACCAATTCCAACTGTTTCTCCTTCTCAGCAACAGACACCCGTGTCACACCAACAGCAAGCGGGCGCGGAATTACAACCACCACAACCAATAAACTCAGAAAAATCCAATTACGTTTATTTCAACCGTCAACCAAATTCGTTGTCGAAAAATACGCAGGACAAAGCTGCTTCCATTAAACTCACTCTCGAAAACTACTACACTATGTCGGTTAATCATGCTATAGAACGAAACCAGAGACGTTTAGACTTGGAGCACAAGCTAATGACTGAGGAAAGTGGATCTTCCGAAGAACGTAAAAATAGACAGTTGCAAAATTTAGGTAAAAAGGAATCACAGTTTTTACGTCTCAGAAGAACAAAGTTGGCTTTGGAGGATTTCATTACCGTCAAAGTTATCGGTAAAGGGGCTTTTGGTGAAGTTCGGTTAGTGCAGAAAAAGGATACCGGGAAGATATACGCCATGAAGACGTTACTTAAATCTGAAATGTACAAGAAAGATCAATTGGCCCACGTGAAAGCTGAAAGGGATGTTCTTGCTGGCAGCGATTCTCCTTGGGTGGTTTCTTTATATTATTCATTTCAGGACTCACAATATTTATATTTGATTATGGAATTTTTGCCTGGTGGTGATCTAATGACAATGTTAATCAGATGGCAGATTTTCACTGAGGATATTACTCGTTTTTACATGGCAGAATGTGTTTTAGCAATTGAAGCCATCCACAAGTTGGGGTTTATTCATAGAGATATCAAACCGGATAATATCTTAATTGACATCAGAGGACATATCAAATTGAGTGATTTTGGTTTATCTACTGGATTTCACAAAACTCATGATTCCAATTATTACAAAAAATTACTAGAAAAGGAAGGGACATCGTCCAATCACCTTCAACCTAACCAATTAACCAATAATGGGCGTAATTCCATGATGGTGGATGCAATTCATTTGACAATGTCCAATAGGCAGCAGATGCAAACATGGAGGAAATCACGGAGATTAATGGCTTATTCCACTGTGGGAACACCTGATTACATTGCTCCAGAGATTTTCATTCATCAGGGATATGGCCAAGAGTGCGATTGGTGGTCACTTGGTGCTATTATGTTTGAATGTTTAATCGGTTGGCCTCCTTTTTGTTCTGAAACGCCACATGAAACCTATCGAAAGATTTTAAATTGGCAAGAAACATTGCAGATCCCTGAAGATATCCACTTATCTCCTGAAAGTGAAGATTTAATCAGACGATTGTTGACATCTGCTGAAAACAGATTAGGGAGATATGGGGGTGCCGATGAAATTAAACAACATCCTTTCTTCAGAGGGGTCGATTGGGAAACTATTAGAAAGGTGGATGCACCCTTTATCCCTAAGTTGAGATCAATTACGGATACAAGATTCTTTCCAACTGATGAACTTGAAAATGTTCCCGAGAACCCAGCAATTAGTAAAGCCATGGAACAAAGAGAATTGGATGCCAAAAATGGCAAGAAGAATGTCAAAGAAGATTTACCATTTATTGGTTATACTTATAGTAGATTTGATTATTTAACAAGAAAAAATGCATTGTGATGGATATTGATTTTAAGGTGTTTTTCAACGAGTTTAAAATGTTTATGTTTGTTTTGCTTCAGTTGCACTTCTACAAAATTTTGCATTTGCGGTTTATATTTCACATCATGAAGAGTAGATCAATAGTTTAGACAATTATCACAAATCTATTTGAAATTTTATATCGTATTAAATAATGTACAATAGAATATATATACAAACAACCCGCGTTCACTTAATGCACTGTCTATAGTTAAATTTCTATCAACTCTTGACTTCTTCTTTGGTTGAATCGGGATTGTGCACCAATTCATTAGTGATTTGTTCACGTTTCCAGAATCGTAACAACAAATCACCATAATTTTGCAAGTCTTCGACAGAGATCATCAATTTGAAATCCAATAACAATAAGAATTGCAACTCCAAATAATTCAATTCTTCCAAAGGCAAACCTCCCACCTTTGCGTATCTCAAGTTTTTGTAAAAGATATCTGAAAAGAATTTGGAAGACACGGTGATACCACTAATGATCAACCTATGAATATTGTAGGAGTCCATTACAAACAATTGCTCGCCTTCACTTGTGTCTTCATTGGCAATACTGTTATTTTTCTTTTTTTGATTCAAATTATTGGCCTTTTTTGCAATTCTGTCAAAGTATACTAGCAAGGAGAGGAAAACTTCATTAGTAACTGGACAATATTTTAAAACTCTCGCAAGATAGGCATGCAAAGATATACCGGGGATGTTTGTGCCGTGAAAAGCAAGAACGTTAGCTAGATATTTGTTCTTCATTTCGTCGTCTTCATCGTCGTCTTCTTCTACATCGCTTCCTTCGATATCCACATCTTCATCAACTTGGTCAACTTCAATTTTGTCATCGTCATGGATTTCATGGTCTCGATCGGTTTTTTCTTGCTTATTCTTTGCTCGATTCAACCTTTTCAATCTCTTTTCTTCTTTCAATCGTTGCCTAATTGCAAAAGTATTTTCAAAATGATTAGGATGCAACTTGTCGTTAGCCTCAATGATTTTGGTCAATAGGCAAGACAACATCATGATCAAGTCATTCACAGGATAATCGACAATGTTCAAATGTTCTTCATAAGCAGATGGATTACTATTATTCTGATCTTTTGTAGTCAAACTATGAAGGAATTCTTTGTACGTCATGTAATGGTCAGGTTCTGGAGAAATGTAATGATGGGATAATGGCTGAGGCCTAGAAGTGTCGTTTCCATGAGAATGGCTGGGTATGGCAATCGAGTTTATGGGGGTGCTATTCGTCACTGTAGAAGAGCCGCTAGTGGGTACCAGCATATCGGTTATCACAGGTTGGAGTCTGTTGCCATACTGAGACCGAGGGTTAGAGACATGTTCTTGGTTGTATGAAATAGAACTGGAGGGTTTGAAATTGGAGGAATTTGATGGAAACGAGCTTGGAAAACGCTGGGGATGGCTGTTTTGTTGCGGCTGCGGCTGATGTTGTGACGGGATGGAAAATGACAGCGGGGCTTGGCTATACCCAGGAAGATGGATTCCCGGAGTCGAGGTGAATGAATCTCGATGGGAACTAGAAGTGGTGGCTGGGTCCATATAGACATTGGTGGTGGGAATAGCATGCGGGACAATTCCAGTAGCACCCTTAAAACTCGACAGCGGTTGTTGAGCGATAAAGTTATTGGTGGAGCCAGGCAACGAAGGCGTGTATGAGTGATTTGAGGAATATGAGGTGCTCACCACGGTGGGGGTGTTGTGAGATGACGGAATGTAATTTATGGTATCGTTGACCAGAGAACTGAACTGTTGGAACCCGGCATGGGGATTGGCCATGTGGAAAGAAGAGGAGCCATCGTCGAGATCGTGGCCCCGGCCCGCGTTCGGTATGAACTTGTTGGATGCATTGAAGGAGCTGCTATTATAACTGGGGGGGTGTGTCGGCAAGATGGGTTGCGAGGTGGAGGGCTCCGATGGCATCGATGACGGGAAGGAGGGGGGGTGGGGACTCGATGCCGTGGATGACAAGAGGTTCTTGGTGAGGTTGGATATCTGGGGCTTGGGGAAGGATGGGGTTGGTTTGGCGGAGGAGGATGCGGGGGAAGGGCCTCCTTCGACGCCAGGATCACTGCCATGGCTATTATCCCTGTTGTCTGGGTGATAGGTATGCTCATGCACGTCCACCAGGTCTAAACCTGAAGGGCCATTGTTGAAGTGTGAACTCATAACTCATATACTCGTCAATGCCAACCTAGATAGAGATGGAGGGGAATGCGATAGCGGGAGCGGTGATTGACGATATTACAAATGCAGTAGCGGGTGATGTGCCCACGGCAGTGGTGGTTGGGGCAGAGATGGGCCAGCAACGAGGCGACAATGGCGCAGGAATCAAGCACGGGAGCACAAAGGACAACGTCAATGGTGGGCAAGACACCAGGGCGAGACAGCGGTAGTTGTGCTAGGAGCAAAACGTCAACAAATCGATGGACAGTATTGGGCACACAAGTTGTCAAGACTGACAATGGACACAAAGTGAGACAAATACGAACGAGGTGTGTGTGTGCCTATTAGTGAGGGTGGGTTTGTATGGAGGTGACGAAAGCGGCAATAAAAAAATAATGTGCTTGCCCACCATCTCTGCGCTAGCGAGCACGGGATGATGGGATGCGAGCAAAATGGCGGCGGGGAACCTGCGGCAGGTTCCGGAACCAGGGTGGCATGGCACGTCCTGGCCCCCACGTCGCAAATGGTGGGGGCCACAAAGGGAGCCAGGGGCCACAAGCAAGTGTTAATTTCATATTACTAACAATGTGCAATGGGCAACGCTCCTTGATCATTTGCATCTAGATCGCTCACACGGGCTGTCTCAGCCGTTGATAATTTTTGGAATGGTGGCGGCTGTGGTGGTCATGTAGACAGCGATGTGATTTGCTGGACCCCTCCGTACCATATTGTAGACCCAGAAGGGGCCACAGCGGTAACCCTTGCCAAGGAGCCCACGTGACTGGCTCCGGTGGGTGGGCGCAAGGAGAATAATTCGAGATCTGTGCGTAGCGAATGTCGTCACTGCGCATCGAGAAAATAATGCCCTCACCACCCTGGCTTTCTTGGTCACCAGTTTGCAACCTTTCTGCTGGCCAGCATCGTCGCAGCCAATTGCAACGTTCCAGTGGCATTGTGTACCTGATGCTCTGGTTGTTCAAACGCACAATCAACAGCTAGCAATGGCTCCCATTACGAGAAAGCTGCTACACCATACGTGCCCGACATGGGTCATATGGGACTGGATGCTAGATGTCGTAATGCAGACAATGAAGCACCTTGAGCCAGATTGCAATACATGGTAGCAAGTTCTGTACTTTTGAAACCAAATACACCGAGAATCAGACTTGGGGTATCGCTTCGTCTCACGTACGCTGACAATGTAGTCATAATCTCATAATCCTATAACCTTGACCGGATGTCATCCAGATCCCTTCATAGGCCCTTCCCCTCTGTTCTTGGTGAGGGCCCAGAAACTGGCACTACTGCATTCAGACCGTGAGTCTGGGCATGTCTGTGTTTGTGTAACATTTTCAAACTCCCGTTCTTTTTCTCACATCAAAATCGAAATCATGGGATTTGAACTTCATTTGTCAACATCCACCACCAGTCATGTCTACCGCGTCCAAGCTCACCTTTGCCGGTTCGTGCGTGTTTGCCGCCGGGGCCTTCGTGTTCATCAACTACTCCCAACAATTGGAAAGAGAAGCATTGAGACAGGGTCCCATCAAAGACGCTGCCAGGGTGCAAGCAAAGTTGACCCAGAAACAACTTGCCAACGAAGCCGAGCATCGAGAGCAGGTTGAATTGAGAGAGAAGCTCGTGAAATTACAGCCATTATCGGGAGAGATCATCAGAGGGCAAGAGGAGCCCACTCCTCCCAAGGACCCATGACGTGGTCACTATGAAATCACCCGCCAACATCTGTATATAGAGCATGGAGAGAAGATTAATCCAATCAGCGGGCCTTATTAGACGATTGTCGACTTGAATATCAGACGCTTCGAACATCCAACCACATCGTGTATATAGTAATAGATGATCATGACTACAAATGTACGTGCTTTTGGAGACACCAAAAAGTGATACATTTCCTTGATGTACTATGACGCACTTATGTTCTACGAACCCCAATCTCAGATTCTAATATCGGTACATCTAGTCTATTCCAGTCCTGCCTCAATAAACTCACCAAGACGGCAAGCGGAAACTGAAGATATTATACCCTGGAGTAGCCCAATTGAATTCGATTGCTCGAGTTCAATTGCGCCTGGGGCCAGACCTGAAGACGACTAGAGACCTTCAAACCCAATGGAATTCGATGGTGTAAAAGGTAAAGAACAGAAGCAGATTGGATTTGTCGGTGAAAATTTTGTCCCCTTTATACTGAGATTTCGTGGTCACGTGATTGTGGTCGTGTGAACTGTCAGAGATATAAGTCTAACTCTGCTAAGCTTAATCTATAAATCAACCTCATCATTTCTATCACGACTCATTTGATTCATTACTGTATCCCTGTTGCTACATGATGATTGAATAAATTAAATATATGTATTACCTTTGTATTTTTAGTTCAATATCGAGGAGCTTTTGGGGCGATTTGTAAACTATGTATATAGAAGTGAAATTTGACTAGTTCAACTAATCTTCCATGGTTCCAATAACTCCTTCTTCAAAGGAATCATCTCTCTTTTCGTATTTAGGTGAAGGCAATTCATGATTCACGTGTGCATGGAAAGACGTCATTGCAGGCGACGCAAAATCTGACTTGAATGAAGGAGCAGGTGACTTCAAACTCAACGAATTGGGTGGTTCCTTTTTTGTATTATCCAAATATCCTCCCAATGCAGGAGACGTTGGCTCTTTAAATTCGCCGATGGTGTGAACCGAGGGAGGGTATTGTGATACAGAATGTGATCGAGCATTCTTTGAATTGTGTGACGAATGATATTGCTCATCATATTCGTGCTTGAACACAAGTGCGTCCCCGTCGGCGTTTATTGGAGGAGTTGGGGTATTTGACATGTCGCCAGGAGGTGAGAATGGAGAATGATATTTTGCATCGTCGCCAGAAGGGTTCCTACGATGCTGAGACTTTGAAATGGCATCGTGATCTTTGTGTCCGGTAGGTTCATTCATTCCCACCAATATACTTGCAGCTTCCAAGAGCTGCACTTGCTGATGCTTAGAAATTAACAACTTTTTTGTGACATTCCATTCGGGAGTATGCTCCCAGAGATGCTTGGCCAACGAGGATATATGCTTGTAACCTTTTCCGCATGCCTCACATCTTAGTTCTTCTTTCAACCGGCCAGTTTCCCCTTCGCTGATCCTGCGCACCACAAACTCACGTGAGAGTGTCCGTGCTGAAGAAGGTGATGACGATATGGAGCCTTGCGAGCTTGAATGGTGATGTTGGTATTGATTGTGATGGAAATGATGGCTGTGATGGTGGTGACTGTTTTGGTATGAAGATGATAAAGGGTGTTGATGCTTGTTGGGTACGGTGTACGGCGTAGAGTGCGAGTTCCTCCTGTTATAGTTATAGTGAGCACTTCCTGACATGGCTGTCAATCAAATGTGGAAAAGATAGAAAAATTTGCAAATCCAAGCCTAGCGGCGATGATATTGTTAAACAAACGGCGCTCTATCTTCAAAGAATTGTAATAGACTGACGCAAGGGTTGGTTATATAAGACAAATCATAAGATGGTAAACGATGAGAAATTGCTGGGTCTGAAAAGTTTTGGAGTTTGCAGATGACAATTTGCGAAAAATGTCCAATTTTAGGGATCAAACTTGTTGCTGTATTGTAAACTGCAAATGACTGATGTCTGGCTATGGAGAATCGTTAACAACCAGTAACAATCAACGACAGTAGGTGAAAAGAAGTGAAGAGATATTCATGAGAGAAGATTGGAAAAAATTTGGAAAAATGTGAAAATATTAAAAAATATAGAAAAAATGATTAAAAAATATCGAAAATATTGAAGCAAAAATGCAAAAATATTGGTTTGTACTAAAAAATACAACAAAAGTGGGAACCCATATAATTAAGGTCCCTGGCTATATGCAGTCACGCGGTTTACCCAACATGCTTGGTATTTACTGGCAAAATCGATAACCCAACGTGATGGTTGGTGGCCAAGAACGTAGCACCATGATGAGCATACTAATGCCTGCCACTAAGTGATTCAGGTCGATATTTGTTCTTTAACGTCTCATCTGGAATACCCCTATTCATTCCGGTGCCAACATTGTAGTAAGGACAACTCCTTGGCAGGGCCGACTGCTATTATCGCCCTAGAGAACCCTGTTGCAGACGGTCTCAAGGACAATTTTGGCATTTTCTGAGTGAGGCCTGATTTATCATTAGGGATGCACTTGTGGTAACTGTTTCCTAGAGCTGTCGATTGCAGCACTGCTCTATCCTGACGAAGGATATTGCAGCAAAAAAATATAAAATAAAATTAGTTAAATCAAATTATATCTAAAAGAAATACTTTATTTTTAAAATGCGTCGAAACCAGTCACGTGCAAGTACCCAGTTGTAACATGCCTAGGCCCAAGCAAACTTAACCACCACTAATTTCAGGCATGCAAGTGGCTAGTTATTACTTGCCAACGGTTCTTGGTTTAGAATGATTCGTTATCAGACATAACTTGGGTATTTTCTTGCTGGGCTTCACTATGGGCGTCATCACTGGCAATGTTGTTTATGGTATTGTCAATCTCAATATCGTCCCCGGACTTATTGACTTGGAATCCCTCTTCAGTGGAGTACAATATAGACTGGACCTGATTGGCAAATTTGATCACTGTCAAGTCGACCAATTCGTGCAACTTGTTTTGTTCATTCAAGTCTTGCAAGTGTTGAACAAGAATTTCGATTTCTCTCAATTTATTGAAGTAGAAATTACGCTCCGTCTCGAGACTCTCGGCAGATATTTTATACTCTTGAAGTTCTTCTTGTAGCTGGTTATTTTCTTGTAATGATTCCTTCAATTCTTTGTTCAATTGCAAAACTTTTGAAGATTGTGATGTCTGGGATGGGGTATTTACAGGAGTGGCAATGCTTCGATATGTGGATGAATTGGCGGACGAGTTGGATGAGATTCTTCTCTTTGCGGGGGTAGTTGACAAGGACACGTTGCTGCCGTTGTTGCTGTTGACAAGGGATGTCTTTCGTGATGTTGATGAGGGATTCTTGTTCCTTGATATCGTGCTTGTACTGGAAGCATTGGAAGCGCTTCCATTACTGCTACTTGTGCTACTCACTCGTCTATTTGACTTTGGATCGTAGTTGTCGTTGAATGCCTTGTTTTCCATCCAATATCGCTTGAACCATTGGAGTAGCTCCAAATTGTCTTGTAATCGGCACTTTATTAACCTTTCGACGTCGATATTCTTGGTTATTTTGTGTTTTGTAAACTGCAGCTGAAGTATCTTCCAATTGTGACGGTAATCGTATTCAGAACTAACATTGAACTTGACTTTGTTCATGGGGACGCCTCCAAAGATAGAGTCAATCAATTGGCAGAAGGCTGCTCCCGTTCCACATTGTTCCACCTTGGTATAGTTGAGGTCTAGAGTTGTGTTAAGCCACTGGAGCAACTCGGATCGCGACTCCCCCACAGCCATGGTCTAATTTTGGGCAAGGGCGATGTACGAGCGATATGGACAACTGTTGTAGCTGGAATCGTAAACAATGGAACCCAGAACACGCACCTCAAAATTTGTCACGTTTCGCATCACGTGCGAAATGCGCTGGAAAACTTCACATGAAATTTATAGCAACCTGGTCACTAGGCAAGGCTGTAGCAAATTCCATCCCAGGTGTGAGCCGTGATGTAGGAGTGAGATTTTCAGGTGAGAGGCGAAGGGATTGCAACTGGAATTGGCTGGTTTTACTAGGGGGCGTGCACGTGAAATGTGTCGTCATATATGCTTTGGACCCGAAATGTAGACATGTAGACGTGGTGGCCAGAAACCTGGGAGACAGATGCCGAAATATGCGCCTGCAATCTACGTTTGAGCACCGCGAATGACCGGGGACGAGCAAGCAACAAAGGTTGACCACAAGCAAAAAGCGTGTAGGTGAGAAAAAAGAGATTGCCACGAGACCACGAGTTGTGCTTGCTCCAATCGAGCAAGATAAAAGAAGAAATTTCGCCAATTGAGGTGGTTATCGCAACAATCGACAAACTAGTCACCAATTGCGACCAGGGGATATCCCACCATGTCTACAAGCGGGTTCAAGAGAAACGAGTCGGCCATTGCCTCGGACTCGGAGGTGGAAGTCACCGACAGCGACACGAGGACCAACCCCCCATTGCGGCGGTCGTCATCGCTCTTCTCGTTGAGTTCCAAGGACTTGTTGCCCAAGCCTGAGGAAAAGGAGTACATTCGGTTCATTGAGGATGACAGACACTTTAGTTTGGTGCGGAACTTGCACATGGCCGACTTTATTACCTTGTTGAATGGATTCTCGGGGTTCTATTCCATCATTTCGTGTCTCCGATACACGTTGACGGGATCGTCCAACTATGTGCAGCGGGCCCATTTTTTCATCTTGTTGGGGTTGTTTTTCGACTTTTTTGACGGCAGGGTGGCCCGTTTGCGGAACAAGGCGTCGCTCATGGGCCAGGAGTTGGATCTGCTTGCCGACTTGATTTCGTTTGGCGTCAGTCCTGCCACCATTGCCTTTGCAATTGGGTTGCAGACCACGGTGGACGTGCTCATTTTGGCGTTTTGGGTTTTGTGCGGGTTGACGAGGTTGGCCAGGTTCAACATTTCTGCCAACAAGATCCCCAAGGACAAGCACGGCAAGTCCCAGTACTTTGAAGGGTTGCCAATTCCCACCAATTTATTCTGGGTGGGTTTTTTGGCATTTTTGGTGTACAAGGACTGGATCCACCAGCAATTGCCGTTTGGGATCGTATTTGCGGGCACCGCCGTTGAGTTCCACCTCTTGTCGATTGGTTTTATCTTGCAGGGATGCGGAGAGATTTCCAAGTCGTTGCGGATCCCCAAGCCATAGACGTGATTCTTGGGAGTTTGTGCATGTACATCAATGGGCATAATCCCCACCACAACTTTATATAAAACCCCAGTTCTAAGCCCATAGTACTGCTACGATAGTTTGATTGGTCGTTTCCAGTATATACCTGAGCTTGTATTTAACGATTCCTATTTACATTGGGCCACGCGTCACCCTAATCCTGGGTCTGGTTGTAGTTTGGTTTGGCGAATGCCACCGTCTCGGCGTTGCGAAAGTCTACGTTGTTATATACCCCCGACTGCAACTGGCGGTAGCCGTCCGGGCTGAAGTTGCCCGGGTCGAGAAGGCCAAGGTCGTTGGCATCGAACCGGAGACGATGGTTGTGATTCGCGAGGTTCATCATCCGGCACATTTCCCAGAACAGGGAATGGATGGGGCTGAGCTTGAACAACCACCCCCAGGCAAACCGCAAGGATCCCACCACCCGGGGCTTGTCCTGGCCGATGCCAAGCTGCTTGCACTGGTGGTGGAACAACGAGAGCAAGAAGAGCAACTCGCGGTTGGTGGCAATTGCCCCCATCAACGTGTCCACCTTGTCGGAAACCGGGGACTGTTGAAGCTGGCGGTGACGGTGGTCGACAGCCAGGGCATAGTTGAGCATCGACGCCCATTTCGCGGCCTTCCCCGCCTTGCGGGGCGCGGACGAATATCCCCGCAACAACAACGACGCCAGCGCCGGCGCGCGGGCTACCATCTGCCTACTCAATCCGTGCATCATGGTGGTCCATTGGTGATGTCACGATCGCGACGGTACGAAAAAATCGTGGTTGAAAATTTTCGACCCAGTTTGAATCACCATCATCATCATCACCGTTATCAGACATGTTGAGGTCTAGATTCGTAGGGAGAGCGTTGGCCGGGGCTTTCCGGGCACAGAGGACCCCGGGGTTGTCGGTGCGTACGTTTGCTTACACCGCAGCCCGGTTCTCCACCGAGGGCAAGGACACCTCCAAGAAGCAACCACAGACCATCTTGACCGACGATATGCTCGCCAAGGCGGGATTCGACGACTTCGAGGGCGACAGGAAGGACAAGGCACGAGAGGAACAAGAAGGGGACTCGGAAGACAAGTTTGAAGGCGACGAGTACCGTGCCAGGAGAAGAAGACGGGCCCAGACCTCCAAGGACAGACAACGTGAGAGATACGCCAACATCTTCTACGTGTCTGCGTTTGCTGGTGGTTTTGCGGGGTTGGGGTACTTGAGTAGGGACTGGGATTCTGTCGCAGAGCAGCTGGACATGGATGGTGCCAGCATCGGCAACGGGTACACCCCCAAGTTGATGTACCAGCGTTTAAACAAGAGATTGGCGTCATTGTTCACCTTCTTCTCGGAGCCCGTGTTTGAAAACTTGTTGCCCCCTCCTGCCCCTGAAGCTTACCGTCGTCCATTGACGTTGGTTTTGACCTTGGACGACTTGTTGATCCACTCCGAGTGGGACAGCAAGAACGGATGGAGAACGGCAAAGAGACCAGGGTTGGACTACTTCTTGTCGTACTTGTCGCAGTACTACGAAATTGTGTTATTCGCCACCAACTCGCAAATGTTTTCCGAAAAGACTGTGGCCAAGTTGGACCCCTACCGTGCCTACATCTCATACGCCTTGTTTAGAGAGGCATGCCGGTACAAGGATGGTAAGCTCATCAAAGATTTGTCATTGTTGAATCGGGACTTGGGCAAGACTGTGCTTGTGGATGTCGACGAAGAGTCTGCTTCCTTGCAGCCAGAAAATGCCATTGTGGTGAAGAAATGGGACGGCAACTACGACGACTATTTGATCTCGTTAATTCCATTTTTGGAGTACTTGGCCACTCAGCCCTTGAAGGACGTGAGACCTATCCTCAACACCTTCAAGGACAAGGCCAACATTGTGGAAGAGTTTGGTGAGAGAGAAAAGAAATTAAGGGAACAATGGGCCAAGGACCACAGAGTCGGGAAGCCCAATGCCGGCAACTTTATTGCCAAGCTCTTGGGGGTTCCCAATGCCGCAAGTGAGCCCAAGATGCCATTGGACATAATCAGAGAACACGGGCAAATGCAATACGAGAGCTTCCAAAAGTATTTGCAAGAGAATTCGCCTAAGTTCTTGGAAGAGGAACAGAAATTGAAGGAGCAGTTTGGTAAATTCACCTTGAACAAATTGATCACTGAGGGTGCTCCTACGGCTGAAGATATTGCCAAAATCCAGGCCGAAAGAGCCCAGGAAGAGGCGCAAAAGGGCAAATAGTCTTGTATAGTTACTTGTAAATAAATGGCGGTTGCGCTAGGGTCATTTGGAGGGGGAGAGAAGTTCGTGCTGGTTTAGGTATTACATATTCGAAGATGGGGCTCTCCTAGGTAGAGTGCTTGACCTAGAAGTGTCGCATTTATGCAAGCAGAGCGGATAGAAAAGACAATTGGTAGCCTCGCTGCAGCAACCCCCAATTGGGGTTGACTCATGTGAATATCGCCAACTGCGAAGTACTTGTCTGGTTTTGCCATGGTCTTTGCTGTGTACAGAGAATGACTACGCCGTGCTACATACTATATGTCAGCCTGGCGAATCAGGTGACTATTCGCCACCTTCGACTTCTCTTCGACTTCTCTTCGCTTTCTCTTCACCTTCTTTTCACATCTCCTCGATTCCTCCATCTTCTCCATTCTTCTCTTCTCTCCACTTGCTCTTCGAGTTCTCCATCTTCCATCCTTTTTCTTCTCTCCACCTTCTCCCCTCTTCTCCCCCTAACTCCCCTTTCACTACTCCGACATCCCGGCCCGACATTCTCTTCTCCGCACGACATGCGACACGCACCCTCCCTTTGTGCCATAGAACAAAAATTATCTGATCCGAGATCGGAAAAACCTCCCTTCCTCCTCCGCCTGTCCCCATCAACCCACCACAGAACGGCCGCCCCTCCTCTCCCTACGCCTCTTGTGGTCACATTCCCGCCAAACACCCTTGATACGCCAAAGTGCGCATCACACGACCCTGCGACCGCTGACAATTGCCTACGGATACAGCCTCTCTCATTTCATGTCCCCGTTGCCTCTGTAGATTTCCCCTCCCCCCCCCCCTCCCCTATACACCTCCCCCCCCCCCCGAGACTAAAGCCAAACTCGTATACCG